>CAXIVR010000011.1:53175725-53329795 GCA_964035755.1 Teleogryllus oceanicus
AAATAGTATAATTTATGTAAACAATAAAAAAAATTTGCTCAATGCGTATCTCATAACCTTATATTGCTTACGTTTGCTTCCTGACGAATGAATAAAATCATTTTATTACCAAACGTTTGATTTAACCCTCGAGGGGGTTCGCTTTGATCACCCCATCAGCCGCGCGTTGTACTCCATCCAACGCAGCGTTTTGTGTATTTAACTTGCATAGGGAGGTAAAGTCTGTTTTTATAACCGCAATAGGATATATTTCATATCATTTGTGTAAACCTAACAATTGATTGGTTGTTACTGGTTCCGAACACGACAACTACTGACGTCATTATTCCCGTAAATGTAATACATGTTTTGCATCGGGAGGCGGCGGTGATCTTTCCCCGCTGGTTGGCGAGATCCGGCGCCAACCTACCGTTGGCTAATGGGGTTTTCCCCTAACCACGACTTTCCCCACCAGCGGGGCACCGCCCCAGCCGGGACAAGCTCTAAGCTCCCGACCGGTTTCCTGGAATATGTGGTAGTGTGGTGCATGTTAGTGTAAATGTGTTTGTAAAGGGAGAGGATAGGACAAGGAAGAGGAAGGAAAGATCGCGCGCGGTCCGTGGCCCGTTCGTTGGGGTACTGCTCCGGCATTCGCCTGGTGTTGATCGGAGAAACCACGGAAAACTATCGATCAGAGCAGCCGGCCGCTAGAATTCTCTTCCAGTCGGCGACTGAATTCGACCTAGCTGACAAGCTAGTGTCAAAAATACTGCCGCCATCGAACTCCAACCCACTTAATCCACCCTCTTCTATATCCTTCTATTTCCATATTAACATGGAGAGTTGTTTGCGAAACGTATTTATTTGTTTAAAACATGTACAAAGGTAATTTGCAAAATACTTCTAATAACTAATCAAACACAAATAACATGTACATCAACTAATCAAATACAAATAACAAACAATAAAATTGATGTTTGAAACAGTGTTATTGACAGATTTTCTTCGAACAATTCACTGCAATTCCATAAAAACAACTTTTGAAGCGATTAGACAACCTTGCTTTGAATGTTAGCTTTTCTGTCTCGTTGATAGCCACGTAATTTGACAATTCGTAAAGTTTATTCACGCAAAAATACGAGATCGGGGAAGTACAATCCTGCTCTTTGGAATATTATTTAACTTTATCACAGAATTGAGAGGTATACCTGTGCAATTTAATCGCCTCAAATAGCAACATTTGTCAGAGTAAACAGAGTAATAATTATTGTCAGAGTAAACAATGCAAAATAAGCAATTCTCAAATAATGTACAATAAGTACGTACATCGTGATATTACATACATAAACATATAATATTATTAGACTAGATTCCTTAATTGGCCTTCCTTATTTAATCCCTAAAACTTTGATCGCAACCTCATGCTCGCTAAGCAGGAGACGCCACTGACATGTGGTCCGTTTCGATCGCAGTTCATTCTTCAATTCGGTACACAACCCTCGCAGAAACGGAAGAGAACGGTCACAATACACGCATAAAAAACAATATTCATCGATATGAAACTACTATTTATATTTCTAGCTGCTGCGAGAGCTAATCTTGGGTTAATGATTATGCAAATAAACCTCGTCATTCGGCGCAAACCACGATGTACAGAATAGGTGGAGGAAGGGCTAACATGGTAAACATAAAATGGACCTTCTAATCTAATGTCTAAAACAGAGACGGTCTCTAGCCTCAACGCCTTACATAGGTGGTATTGGGCAGTATCGATAAACGCCGGACTGAGAAAAATGTAATAGAATATCTAATAATATCTCATTATGACTCGGTAATATCTGTACATTATGGTACAGGAAATGTTTCTTTGGGGCCTTTGGCCTCAATGTTCTAGGTTTTAAAGCTCTAGAACGCTTCGTTTAGGCGATATTTAATTACATTGATTTTGACAATGTGGCTTAGTGTTGGGGGTTGCATTTGACGTGAATTATTTATATGCGTTTTTTTTTTCAAGAAATCCTTCATATTTTTAATATCAAAGTGCAATTTTTCACGTCTCCATGAAATCATCTGTGTGAGAGTAGTATGTATTCTACTGAAATTACATAGCAGGTACTAGCCTCCTGAGTAGGTGTTGTGGAGAAGATCATTCCCTTCCGAACAACGTGGACGTTTCTTTGGGAAGTACTGCATAAAACTACATCTTCCTCTAAACGATCCACCGGGAGCGGTAGCTCAGTGCATCAACTGATGCCACTGCAGCGCCTCTGACCGGGAGGTTCTAGGTTCCCACTCCCCACGGCGGCAGGATTTTCGACACTAGCTTTTCAGCTAGGTCGAATTCAGTCGCTGCCTGGAGGAGAATTCTAGCGGCCGGCTGCTCTCATCGCTAGTTTTCCGTGGTTTCTCCGATCAACACCAGGCGAATGCCGGAGCAGTACCCTACCAAACGGGCTACGGACCGCGCGCGATCTGCCCTTCCCCTTCCTTGTCCTATCCTCTCCCCTTACACACTCACATACACTAACATGCACTACACTACCACATATTCACATATTCCGGGAGACCGGTCGGGAGCTGAGAGCTTGTCCCGGCTGGGGCGGTGCCCGCTGGTGGGAGAGTCCTGCTTAGGGGATACCCCACTAGCCGACGGTAGGTCGGTGCCGGATCTCGCCATCCTGCGAGGGGAAAATCACCGCCATCTCCCGAGAAAAAACATGCACTACACTAACGGGACTAATGACTGACGCGGTTGACGCGCCCGGAAAAAATCAGTCAATCAATCTAAACGATCCATTCCGAGAATCATCAAAAGCGGGAACAAGCGCCCCTCGTGGGTGTCAGTGTAATTGCTGACCTCACAGGAGCGGTGCTATGGAGGTCCAAGGAGTACAACGCCCAGCGCAGACATACACAGAAGGTGCCAGAAAAGGCTCTCTTTATATTGACAGAAACCGTTCCAACGCTATACAATGACTAACACTTGGAAGTTGGAATACTCAAGTGTTCAACTGCATGTTTTTCCGGGAAATCTCAGATTTACAAAATATATACGTAGGTACATTGCACACAATACAACATCACGCCCTCTCGAGAGATAAATTAGAAAAGATTAAGTAAATTGGTATACAATCAACTAATTTCGTCGAAGTACTCGTAATATGACAGTCAATCATGGGAATTGAAATGCAAATGAAATTTTCATTTTCACAAATTATGCAACGTGTATTGATTAAATATGTTTCAATTATAATATGAAAGTTATTTAGTTCACTAAACATACACCAATGTGTTAGAAAATGTATGAATGTTATTTATACGCAATTTGCTTGTGCATATTCGTATACTAAATCAAATACAAAAATAATCATCTCTTTAATGGTTTACTTGAGAGTATACGAAATAATTGCTCGAAAGTGCAATTAAGTATTCAGAATTTTCTCCGAACAATTATACATACAACAATGTACAAATTATAATGCCAAATAGAGTATAAATAACTAGCGCAATGTATTTATGCAGGCTCCGAGGTTAGCTAGTGCGGTCTATCTTATGACGAGCATGATCGCATGTCACCCTCTATTCAAAAACCTAGAATATGCTCTTCTGAATCATGCCTTCATGGCTGCTACGGACAGTTGGGATATCTATAATGCATATCGAAGGAAAAATAATCGTTCATACTTTCTAGTATCGAGCTATCGAATCAGAGCAAAGGTAGAAATATGCATCTACTACGAGTTCATACTTCTGTAGCTATCGAGATAGAGAAAGGGTAGAAATATGCTTCTACTAAGACCGTTCATACTTTCTGGTATCGAACGCTATCGAATAGAGCAAAGGGTAGAAATATGCCTCTACTACAGACAGTTCATACTTTCTAGTATCGAACGCTATCGAGATCAGAGCAAAGGGTATAAATATGCCTCATAAACAGTCCGTGTCGTGCGTCCGTGCGCACACGCGTGGAAGCTTCGTCGAACAGACGGCAGGGGCGTAGGCGGGGCGGCCGGGCGATGCACGCCATCTCTCTGTGAAAGCCGCCACATCGCGGTGAGTTTACGAGTAAACAGGCGACGAACGCTCTGCAGGTAATTTGCGAAGGCAGGCGGCGAGCGGCCGGATCAAAAGCGGTAATCTGATTGTAAATATGTTGACCATGCGACGGATAGGCGCGAGCGCACAGCCGACGCGGAAAAGAGCAGGCTGGGCGAAGGGAGCGGGGAGGCGAGAGAGAGAGAGGACGGGAGAGGGCAAAAAACGAGGGAGGGCGATGTTTGGGAAAAGGAAGAGAGGACTGGAAAAAGTGGGTCTGAGGCAGGCAAACGGTCGAGCCAGTAGGAATGGTAGATAAATCTGGGTATGTGAGCCGGGGGAAGGGGGATTAGTTGATACACGCGGACGGACTCCAGGGAGACGAGCAGGGTCGGCAACTAGGAAAGGTGGATATGGAACAGTGGCCATGGGATGGAATCAAAGAGTTCAAACGAACGTGCCCGTGCAGCAGAACGTGTGTGCGTTTCTTTCTATATTGAGAGAGGTACCGCAATGCGCTGTAAACTGTAAAGAGGAACAAATTATGTGCCAGTAATTTATGTCAGAGAGTATGATCGCTTCCAGATTTATGACATTTACATGATGTATTACGTAATACGTGAGGTCATGGCTACACTCACTAAAGCAACATGACCTATACAAGTGTTAGTTTGTTGGCGCTGACGTAGTATTTAGACTTCCCAATTTCTGTCTTAGAGGAGATACAAAGATGTTTTCGGAGCTAAGATGTTGAATTCCATGAGTTGGGGAGTAATGAGTGTGAATGGAAATTTGATAATCGAATTTTATTTGAAAAGAATTGGCCCTAGATGGCTTTAAAACAATTTTTTATACATTTAGAAAATACTAAATTTATTGGAATATACATTTTTTCAAGACGCAATGTATTCAAATAACATCTCAAAGGTGAAATTCATATCAATCGCAATTTAGATAATCGTATTATAGAGGAATAACACTGAATTACTTACGGAATAATTTGATTTATTTGTTATATTCAACGCAAATTATGTAAATAAATTGTTAGTTTTGCAGTGTTTTTGAATGATTGTATTTTTAAAATTAAAAACTGTATGAATACTTCAAGGTTTCTTTCCAAACACATCGCAGTTTCGTAAGTATACTTTTCATGTCGGTAATCCGTGTGGTGAGTATTGTTGTTTTTAGTTTCACAATTTTAAAATGTTTAATTTTATTGTTAATACTTTGCTTTGTTTTAGAAACCGTATTCGACCACTATCTCTAAAAGCAAAACTAACGTTCCAGGAGTTGTCGCGACCAAGTATTACTTCTCTAATGTACAGCTGGTACTGACGCTGCGAACCTCGTGTTCCCTCTCTCCCCCAATACCTCCATCCACATTATTCGGACCCTTTTCTCATTTAATCTTTCGTTCCCCTTCGACTCACCAAAGCACTCCGCCCACCTCTCCCATTGTCCCCACTCCCGAGCCTCCGCCTCCACACAGGTGGCTGTTCTCGTCCAAACATCCCAGGAATTTTCATTAAATATGTTTTAAGTAATAAACCGACACGTGCGCGCTGCTCCATTCGCCCTGCGTCGCGAACCGCTCCACCCCGCTTCCCGGCCGGCTCCCGCCCCACTCCTAACTGCCCGCCCAACTGCCCGCCCAACTGCCCGCCCAACTGCCCGCCCAACTGCCCGCCCAACTGCCCGCCCAACTGCCCGCCCAACTGCCCGCCCAACTCCCCGCCCAACTGCACCGCCCAACTGCACCGCCCAACTCCCCGCCCAACTGCCGCCCAACTGCCCGCCCAACTGCCCGCCCAACTGCCCGCCCAACTGCCCGCCCAACTGCCCGCCCAACTGCCGCCCAACTGCCCGCGCAACTGCCCGCCCAACTGCCCGCCCAACTGCCGCCCAACTCCCGCCCAACTCCCGCCCAACTCCCGCCCAACTCCCGCCCAACTCCCGCCCAACTCCCGCCCAACTCCCGCCAACCACTCCCGCCCAACTCACCGCCCAACTCACCGCCCAACTCACCGCCCTGTTCACCGCCCAACTCATCGCCCCGCTCTTTCTCAGTCACCAAGCCTTTTTCTCCTTCCCGCCGCGTTTCTGTCCCTGCCCAACCCCGCCTCGCAGTTCTCACCCCTCCTCCCCCTTCATAGCACCTGCTCCCACTCCGCTTCCGCCTTTCTCCACCCCCACCCCTATTACCCCAGCCCCGGACACCCCCCCGGCGAACGCAGGTAGCAGCAGCACGCCCCCGCGTTTTATCGCTGCGGAGGGGAATAGTACACGTTTCCCAGAATACGCCCCGCGTCCAAAGCGAATGGAGGAATCTGTGTTCTAAACGGGAACACGTACTCTCGCGTTGATGTACTTGCATTTGGCGTCGGGTGTAATAAAATACGTAATGTATCTTGCATGTGCATATTTCTAATAAAACAATGTATAGTACGGTGTTTTAAGTACTTGTTTCCACCTTGTACAATGAAATTTTAATATGCGTTTCAATGTAGTTTATGTTGGATAACATTCGCCTACGTGACTCTTTTATGACAACAGCACAGCGTAAGAAAATAAACCGCATGAGACTAAAAATAAATTGTTTAAATATATGCGATTGCGCACAATAGGTATTAATGTTTCTTTTACCGACTTTGATGGCACATAACTGAGGTGTAATCAAATATAACGAATTTGGTGCGCCAATTTTCAGAGTAAATTACCTATATTACAATTCTATAGCCTTTTGTTTCATTTCTTTCTTCCAAACGTTCATATCATTCTCTTCACGAGCTGTTCATTATCTAGTGCAAACGTAATGACTACCCTAGATCTGTTGGCCATTTAGTAAAGTGCTGTGTACTGCCGTTTAGATTGCGTTAGCGGGACGTGTCAGGACCATAGGTGTCTGTTTTGAGCACAGCGATCACGTGATTTCAGCTGAATCAATCCTACGTTAATGCGTGGTAATCCGATATTGGAGTGTGTAACATGTGATGTCAAATGAGGAGCGCGATGTTATTTAACTCGCGTAAGTAAGCAAGGTGTGTGAAGGTCGACTATCAAGCAGCAGTTGTTGTAAGCGTCGAATTTGCAGGTTAGGAATTTGTGAGACATGCAAACAAAAATGATTCTGTACAATTTTAAATTAAGTTCATTCAATTTAAATGAAATGAGAAAAGGGGGGAAAATCTACATTCTCACAATTATTTTATACCGCTCTCGTTCTTCTACTCTTAGAGCGTGTATTTTTCTAGTTTTAATATTAGCTTTTGGCGAATAATTATTTAAGTTTTTTAATTCACTTATTTCCGTAATGTTAAAAGGTCCATAAACATTTACTTTCAATTTACAGTTCTAAAGTGAAATGGGAAGACAATGTAACTAAAGTAACTCATTTTTTCGTGAATGTTATAAAATATAACGAAATAAAATGAAATGAATAGAAATAAAGTAGTTTAGTATTTATTCATAGGGAGTTAGAAAAGCTAGAGTTGGAAAAAGAGATTTCGAAATATTTTTGAGAATTAGATTCTTCTTTATATTTCTCTTTTTATCTACAGAAAGTGCGTAATAAGCTTATTCAACGTGCCATAAATTTTAACAAACGCAATTTATAAATATTAACAATACAAGTTATAATACGAAAGTTCTAGAGACAATGTTATGAACGGAAAGGAGAGGGTGAACGGCGTTCTTAACGTTTTATAGAGAGTTCAATTTACGAGACGAGAAAGAGAGAAAGAGAGAGAGAGAGAGAGAGAGAAGAGAGAGAGAAAGAGAGAGAGAAAGAGAGAGAAAGAGAGAGAAAGAGAGAGAGAGAAAGAGAGAGAGAGAGAAAAGAGAGAGAGAAAGAGAGAGAGAAAGAGAGAGAGAAAGAGAGAGAGAAAGAGAGAGAGAGAAAGAGTGAGAGAGAAGAGAGAGAAGAGAGAAAGAGAGAGAAGAAGAAGAGAGAGAAAGAGAGAGAGAGAAAGAGAAGAGAGAGAAAGAGAGAGAGAAACAGAGAGAGAAACAGAGAGAGAGAATGAAATGTTTACGTTGTATTGCAAGAAATCGTGAACTGAAGAAGCCTGCGTTTATAGTGATGAAAACAGGAACGCTTACTGATGTCATGAACTCTCACAATACCGACACACATCTCGATTACTCCACCAACCATATCAAATTTACATATTCATTAGCTATATAAAAGTTACTCAAATATTACGAATAATAATGATGAATGACTTTTGAAACTCTTAAGCTAGTCACTCACGGGCAAGACTCGTTTGACAATCCTGCCTTGCGCCTGTTGTTCATTTGTTCCTGCAGCTACTTGCTTCATTCTTCACACAATGTAAAATAATAGGGCAGCGATAGATTCACAAAAAGCACAAGTCACTCGAACGTCAAGAATTGTCGCGTGTGGGACCCTTCACTTCAAAATTATTTCAGCAACCATTGTGAACACAATATCCAGTTACTACACCCGGACGTTTAGTAAAATTACTTCTATTATTGTGTCTACTGTAAGACTTTTAACAATGGAAATAACTCTAGTGTTCTGAAGTTATATTAGCTGTTTTTTTTATTATACCGTGTTTGTTTATTTTATCTCGCGATATTTATTTTAAAGATTTTGTCACATTTTGATATCTTTGTATTCCTTTTTTATTGTTTTCCTATTCTATTCTGGCTGCCATTTCGGTCAAGGTGGAAACCAATCTGCAAGCTTAATCAACGCGCGGACACTATCGCGTTTTGTCATTCTCTTCAGGATTAGTATCTGGTAAAAAGCAATCTCAGAATCAAGGCTCAGTTTCTCAAAAAGCAAGAAGAAGGCAGTAAAAATTCTTGTCTACTTTCTATGACATGAATTGCCTTTCTTTGGTGACGTGGATTTCTACTATATGCTTGAATAAGGCCTTTGACACTACTAGCAATTACTTAATCAGTATATACTTTTCAATGCTCAATGGCTTTGATTTACATTCTCGTATCAGCTAGAATAATTCCCCCTTTATTTGCCTATTTCATTAAATATAAATGCCATTTTTCGCACCTCTTTGGGGCTAAATAAACGTCCAAAGTCCTGGCTATACTTATAACGGTCATTTTCCGTTTATTTTCGTCGTTTTTTAACTTCCATGCTAGGCGCCGTCTCCCTTCACCTAGCATGCGCCGCCTAACGCATCCCATACCTTTCGCCCGCACCCAGCAGCCGCCCACCGGTTTTCCTTTGTCCGCCGCCCGCTTCCGCGTCGCTGTGTCGGCGCTCTCCCCTGACGCAGTCCTGTGTGTCTCCGCCTACCTTTCAGTGCAACTCGTCGCCTCGGGGGAAATATGAGCGCGAATGCCAAAGTAGCTGTGCGACCTCGCTGCTCTCGCACGGCGCGCTCGCGGGGCGGGCGGGCGGGCGGGCGGGCGGGCGGGCGGGCGGGCGGGCGGGCGGGGCGGGCGCGCGGGCGGGCGGGCGGGCGGGCGGGCGGGCGGGCGGGCGGGCGGGCGGGCGCGCGGGCGGGCGGGCGAGCGGACAGACGGGCGGGCGGGCGAGGCGGGCGGGCGGGCGGGCGGGCGGGCGGGCGGGCGGGCGGGCGGGCGGGCGGGCGGGCGGGCGGGCGGGCGGGCGGGCGGGCGGCGCAGATAAGAAGCGAAACCGGGGAGGGGGTCCAATGATGGCGCGCGTTTCGTCACGGAAATACACGAGGGCAAACATGAGGTATGAAGCTGGGAAGTAGGCTAGACATTTTCTCCACAAAATAGCATATACGCAGGATGCCCGGGGAAGAAACGTCGAAAATTCGAAAATACGCTCTTACGACAATTTTAAGCATGTTTTGTCTAATAAACTACTTGAATATTCCGATGGGCTGAGCCGTAATAAGCACTCAAAAGTTGATTTGAAAAAATGAATTGTAGGCAAAAATTTGCATTGCAGAAACATAGAAACGCTCCAGAAACATGGAAATTGTTACAAAAGAAATGAATATAATTGTTCAAAAAGAAAAAATTAACCAAAAAATAAAAAAGCAGTCGAATTGTGTAAACTCAGTTATTTTTTAAAAGTTCACCCTGAAATATTCTTTCTAAACAAAAAGATAACCTTTTTGAAAATAATAAACAATTTGCCTTTGATGCTATGTAATTGACTGAACAGTTAATGCCGGTAACCTTGATCAGTCGGACAGGGATACGGTCAGATATTTTGCCGTAAACCCTTTTTTTGGTACCAAAGATCAATAAAATGTACCACTCAACATGTTAGAAGAAGTAATTTACTATATATACTACAGGAACAAGATTTATCCACTTTCGCGAAAAATCTCGATTCTCCAATCAGCATTGCAATACTTTCTCTTTACTACGAGAGTTTGTAATAGACAAGAAAGTAAGAAGTAGCGGTTCGGTGACCTGCAGATAAGGGCTGGGTTGAGTCATGCCAAGAGGGTCGTCTTTTTGAGCAGGTCTCATCTTAAACCAAACTTGGAGCTGGTATAATTCTAGAAGAGCAACCATTAGACAAGATGAAATCGTAGGCTTTCACGACGAGAATCATGAACATCATCTTGGTTGTCCCGACTCGACCGCCTCCCGCGGTTGACGGGCAGCCCTCCTGCTACGATTGGCCGAGTGTTTCAGTCAATCGTACTTGGTCCTCACCCAAATACAAAACCCGAGCGCAGACCGCCCCGGCTCAGGCAAGTCCTGAAGAAGATCAGGAAAAATATGATCGAACCGTCAGCAAAACAGCCTTTAACGCGGCGTCACCTGGACAGCCAAGATAATCATCATTAGACAAGATGATTTTCAAAGCAGAACAAGGAGAAAATAGCGTCTACGGATTTAGTTTGTTTAGTTTGGTTTTTTCGTGTTTCCGGGCGCGTCAACTGCTTTGGTCATTAGTCCCGTTAGTGTAGTGCATGTTTTTTCTCGGGAGATGGCGGTGGTCTTCTCCCGCTGGATGGCGAGATCCGGCGTCGACCTACCGTCGGCTAACGGGTTTCCCCCAAACCAGGACTCTCCCACCAGCGGGGCACCGCCCCAGCCGGGACAAGCTCTAAGCTCCCGACCGGTCTCCCGGAATATGTGGTAGTGTAGTGCATGTTAGTGTACGTGTGTGTGTAAGGGGAGAGGATAGGACAAGGAAGAGGAAGGAAAGATCGCGCGCGGTCCGTGGCCCGTTTGGTAGGGTACTGCTCCGGTATTCGCCTGGTGTTGATCGGAGAAACCACGGAAAATTACCGATCAGAGCAGCCGGCCGCTAGAATTGTCCTCCATACAGCGACTGAATTCGACCTAGCTGAAAAGCTAGTGTCGAAAATCCTGCTGCCGTCAGAACTCGAACCTAGGACGTCCCGGTCAGAGGCGCTGCAGTGACATCAGTTGATGCACTGAGCTACCGCTCCCGGTACGGAGTTGGTAATAAACACAAAAAAGTAATATATCATAAACATAAATGACAGAAGAGATGCAAGTAATTTCTTTAGTCCACCTGAATTACCAACGCCACATCTAATATTAATAAATTTTAATTAAAATCTCTTTATACTTCTGCGTCATAATATGATTCAGAATTGATTTACATCAATGTCTTTCCACACACTTCTATTATTGCTGCAGTGAAATATTTATATATGCTTGGTCGATTCGCGCGACGCCTAAGAACTGTCAGATTATTAGATAATTCATTGTTAATAGAAAATTTTGCAAGTATAACAATACAACAGTTTATACAAAAGTTTGCAAATACAATTAAAACAGTTATTTGAAATATTTTCCACGTTATGTCTTATCGGGACACGTATATCGCCCTGAACTTGGGAGACCAAACAGGTAAACGTTGATTTCAAACATTGGCACGTGGAGTATCGTTGGATTGATGTATTCGGACATGTCATCTGCAAGGTTCAACGCTAAGAACATTAGTCGCTTGTATTTGTCGCAGTGTATGTTTAATTTCTAGAGGTGGGAGTGTTCCTGTCCCGTTGAAGGTGAGAGTGGACACCGACATGTACGTGATACTGGGTAGATTTCCCCCTCCAGGTATCTCACACACCGGGCTCCACCACAGCTAGGACAAGCTGTAGGCTATTGAATGTATCTGTTAGTATGTGTAAGTAAGGGAAGAGGATTGGACAAGGAGGGGGAAGGGAAGATCTCGCGCAGCCCGTCGCCCGTTTGTTAGCGTTCTTACTATTCCAGCATTCACCTCATGGTGATCAGAGAAACGATGTAAATTTCCCGATCAGAACAGTCAGCGGCTAGAATTCTCCTCCAGACAGCGACTGAATTCCACGGAACTACGTCGCTAATGCCAAATATCTGCCACCGTCGGAACTCGAACCCTCCAACGTCATGGACGCTTTAGAAACAACGCAAAACTGGCTGAGCAAAACTCAGCCGATTGCGTCATCGGAAATGCCCTCATTTGACTGAACAGATTGGTTCACTCCCCATTCCTGGAAATGCTTCACCCGTTTAACTTCCCTTATGCATGTACATGAACTGCAACAACATTTGATGATTTAATCTTTGACGTAGAACCTGAGATAAATCTAAGGAATAGGCAGAAATATACTACATGGAAGAAAGCTACTTTGGTGGTATCCGGATCATGCAAAATAATATTGCGGTGCTCCGCAACTTCTTTATATCCGCACATATAACACAAATATGTTACTTGTATGATATTGACCATTATTTTTCATTGATTAATAATATTATTTTTCTCTTAGTTGAATTCGTGGTGACGTCTTACTTGCAATCACGAACACTGTCGTCTTAACTTCTCACTATTACTCATCTTACTGGAAACTTACTGGGAATCATTCATTGCAGCCTTGGCTTGATTTATCATCTTCCTATTCAAAAACTTCCCTTTCGCAATCTCCGCTACTCGTTTCTTAAAGCGCCAAACCTCCCTTTTTAAATGCGTCGTCCCTCACCCTCCCACTACCTGCACGGTTGCTTTTCCTTTCCTCCTTCCGCCCGTTCGCCGACCGATAAACGAACGCTGGGAGCGATGTCGCACCGAGGGGGGGGGGGAGGGGAGGGAGCTCAGGTCAACGGCGGCGAGCGCTCACCACGCCATCACGGCGCGCCCGCGGGTGGAGTGGCGTACCTGTTTACGGCCCGGGGGAGAACGCGGTCGCGGCGGCGGTGGCGGCGGTGGCGGTGGCTGCGAGGACGGTGGCTCTAGAGGCGGCGGCGGCGGGGCGGCGGCGGCGGCGGCGGCGGCGGCGGCGGCGGCGGCGCGGGGACTGCGGGCGGTGGTGGTGGAGTGACGGCGGCGGCGGCGGCGGCGGCGGCTGGCGGCTGGGGCGGCAGCGGCGGCTGTGGTGGCGGAAGAGTGGCGGCGGTGGCGGTGGCAGGTGAGGGTCGGTGGCGGCGGTGGCGGCCGGTGCGGGCGGAGGTGGTGGTGGGGTGGCGGAAGGGAGGCGGAGGCGGGGCGGAGGGGAGGAGGTGGCGGTGGCGGAGGCGGAGGCGGAGGCGGGGGCGGAGGCGGAGGCGGAGGCGGAGGCGGTGGCGGTGGCGGGGGCGGGGGCGGTGGCGGTGGCGGTGGCGGTGGCGGTGGCGGTGGAGTGGCGGTGGCGGTGGCGGTGGCGGTGGGGTGGCGGTGGCGGTGGCGGTGGCGGTGGCGGTGGCGGTGGCGGTGGCGGTGGCGGTGGCGGTGGCGGTGGCGGTGCGGTGGCGGTGGCGGTGGCGGTGGCGGTGGCGGTGGCGGTGGCGGTGGCGGTGGCGGTGGCGGTGGCGGTGGCGTGGCGGTGGCGGTGGCGGTGGCGGTGGCGGTGGCGGTGGCGGTGGCGGTGGCGGTGGCGGTGGCGGTGGCGGTGGCGGTGGCGGTGGCGGTGGCGGTGGCGGTGGCGGTGGCGGTGGCGGTGGCGGTGGCGGTGGCGGTGGCGGTGGCGGTGGCGGTGGCGGTTGCGGTGGCGGTGGCGGTGGCGATGACGGTGGCGGTGGCGGTGGCGGCGGCGGAGGCAGCGGAGACGGCGGAGGCGGCGGAGGCGGCGGAGGTGGCGGAGGCGGCGGCGGAGGGCGGAGGCGGTGGTGGCGGCGGCGGAGGCGGCGGAGGCGGCGGAGGCGGCGGCGAGCGCTGCGGCGATGGCGGGGGTGGCGACAGCGCTAATTCCTGGCCCCACAGTAAAAACCCCTGTGGGACGCACGCTCGCCGCCGCCGGCTCAGCCACCGCCATTGCTCCCGCTGCCGTCGCCTCCACGATGAGTGTTTGCGGGGTAGCTACCACACTCACCACTCTGACCTTTGGAGCGGCTGAAACTGGTGTTTCTGCTGCCATTAGCCTCCACATGGCCAACATATTTTGTACTTCTTTTTTTCATGAACTGTAGTCTTGGCCACTATTACATCGAATTTTAGTTATTTTTTTGACATTTTAAAATTATATATGTTCAGTTGAATGTCATTTTCTAATCAAGATATCCTTCCACCATTATGCATCATGAATGTTTTCTATGTGCCCTGCGCAGACCTCTTTTATACTTCCATCAAGAAAAAGATGCTTATGTTCGTCTACTTTACTACCCCAGATTGTGTTGAATTCTCAATAAGCAATTTATCATCTTTACATATAACTTTTTTATGTGTCTTGTAGACACATTTGAAAAAGCTGTTCGTGATCCTTTCCTGATCCCCTGATACTATATTGCCAAGTTTTGTATATTTCGACGATTTTTTATCAAAGAAGTGCACACATATTACTTGTGTTGTTTCTTCTTTATCTGAAGCAATTCATATTTAGGCAGAACAATCAACATTTTCACGTTTCAAAATAATCATTTAAGATTTATTTTTACCATAGTTTTGAATTGATTACCATGATGTAACATAAATAGGGAAACTAATACCAAACGTTAAATTGCGACACTAGTGACATATACATTTTCCGATCATGACTTGATCCAATAAACATTAGGAAACTAAAGCTGTCATTTATCATAATTTGAAGATTTCATTTTCTTGTACCAGTATACGCATGATGATTACTGTATTTGGTACTTAAATTGACCACCAACTGTCGTAAATAAATACATACATTAATTCTTTTCAAACACATTTTGGGTATACAAATTAAAAAAGATTTCAGTGTAAAGTTAGAGAGTTTTATGACATTGTCTCGGACCTAATGTATTTAAGTACCTCGAAAGCAAAGTGAGGCCAACACACACGGACATTCGCATTTGTCATGGAATGGCATTTGTCATGGTTGTACATAAAAATAGTTTCCGCCAAAATTGACTATTTTCTTTAGTAATATAGAATACATGACTCGAATATTAATATGTAAACCTAATAACGATATTATTACAATTCAGTTTGTTCTCGCTTGTAAATATTTTAGAATTGAATTAAATTCCCATACGTGTTTTCATTTCTGCTTTAGCAATGGACACTTACAATGTAAATGTTTTATCACGGCAATTCCTAAATAGTCTTCATGAAACATTATAAAAGCGCACCGAGAATGAAACTCAATTTAAAAACATCGAACTTTCGTAAACAATCCTCAACATATAGTTCCCTTAAAATTTCGCGTTTGTGACTTGAGCTGTAGTACGTAGTTCTGTTTGCCCTCTCGTTTTTCATTCAGAGCATTGTCCTCGGATTAAACTCGCGCTTGACTTTTATTTTTCGTTTCAGGCGTCCATTTTTTTTTCGGGCGCGCAAAGGAAATCCGTGTGCACCGGCGCGGGTCTAGGGCGGTGACGTGGCGGGGCGATGTCGGGGGCGAGTCGGGGGCGGGGGGGGCGGCAGCAGGGTGGCCCTCCCGCTCAGGGACCGCACCCGGAAAAAGACCGCAGTGACATTTCGGAAGCTGAAAGGCTTCACAGAAGATTGGAGCCCCGCCGCCGCTGCCGCCGCCGCCGCCGCTGGCACCGCGCCCTAAATATAGACTGCTCTCCGAAGCACATTTGCGCACGGAGCGCAAATGTCAGGCGACACGGAATCGGCGTCGCTGTCTTCTAGTTCTTGTCTTGGCGATGCACTCTGTGTTTCTTAGTGGTCCTCCGGGCCCCGCGCTTTTTCGTACGTCGGTCATTGAGGGCAATGTCACAAGGCAGTGGCAATGCACTGTTCATTGTCCAACGGCATGGCGATGAACAACGCGAGTACGCACATGAGAGACGGCGCAAGGCTTGTTTATTGAGGAAGTTGTACTTAAACAACAAAGCATGCCGTCTAAATAGCTTGCAGTCAAATCAGTAGAATTCCTCTACTCTCGGCGTTCAATTAGAGTGTAATTAAAAGTATAGTGAGATAGAGTAAGTGATATAAAACCATTGTGAGTCCAACTTTCTGCATTGTTTCATCATTATCCATAAAAAACCTGCTGTTCATCGGTTCACGTTGTTGAGAAGCAATGTTTTGCTTGTGAACGATATACAAGAATCAAAAGAACGGCAAACGGAGAGGTGAACTTCCTATATAATGAAAAAGCAAATCCTAGATGACACGTATTGACTCACGTCTAATATTTCTTGTTTTGGCTGGATCCGTGTATTTCTTAGTTGCTATATTTCATTGTTGATATAATTGATTCCAAGATGAATGTTGAAAGTCATTGATTATGTTCAACTGGAAGAATCTAGGCGATAAACCACGTGTGTCTACTGTGTGTCTGCTTCTAATGATTTAGTTTAGTTTCAAGTAAGAAACAAGTAAGTATGTACTCATGTATTGAAGAGTTAATGAATTAAAGGCGCCGGCACAATTACATGGGACTGATCGCAAAATTCTTTAAGTCACGTGTATTTTCGTCGTTTCTGAGGACCCTTTCTCTCCTAGATGTGAATCTTAGGCGGCAAAAAATATTCTAGTTAATGCCTCAGCGCTATAGTGTGAGATTATTTAGTAGCTTTCTCAACTCATGACTGATATGAGTCGGGCAATTGGTACAATGTTGTGGGTGTATATGTGTAATTAAGAAAAGTAGTCAAAAGTAGTAACCAAGAGCCTTCATAAGAACAATATGTTGAAAGTTATTTATGCGGAGGCTACAATTTCAAAGTTGTGCTTTGTACTGAAATGACGCACAAGAGAAATTTATGCGTAGAGCGTAAATATGGAAATCTTTCTTTACCTTATTTTATCTCACAATGGACATGTAACAAAAGATAGATTTTAAATACCACTTCTGCCGTCTTTAGATTGATTTTCACAAAGAAAATTGGTATTGAACTGACATGTAAGTAATATTAAATATTCTTTGTAAAGTGCATTTCTTATAAATCTAAAGATGAAGTAATTTGAAAGGTTTTATTCTCTAAGAGTTTTTCAGGCGATGTTGTAAATAATGAGGGATCTGCTCATTGTCTGTTGGATGTATATTGATTTGTCACAGAGGAAAACAAACGTCCTTTACGTTTTAAAATGATACATTGTTTGGTTTAATTAGGGAAAGCTTTTTTCTCTCAGGGATTCGTATACAATATCACTCTTCTCCTTACTTTCCTACATATTGTTTTGCAGAGTGAGAACATGGTATTTTTAACGACATGTTCTATATCACCCACATTGTTTGTGGGTGATTCTGACACTATCATGAAAGAGTATTTTTGGGATATTCTTAGATCATTGAAAAGAAAATTCAGTTTTTCATTAGATGATGAACTACAGAAGCATATAATTATTTCTTTCTCATTACACTACGAAAATTATTAAATAATAAAGGATAAATTTGCATTTCCCCAGTTAGTATTTTTCTTATTATTATATTTTACTGCTGGTTTAATAACTCAATCACGCCAGTTACCAATTGATAATACACACATTTTTCTCCCAAACAGTTACTTTATTTGTAAAACATAAGTTGAGAAAACAAAACAGGAACTTATTTAAAAGTAGGAACAAACTAGTTTTTAATTCTATATGTGTTTGTACCTCTATACCGTAGAAAAGAATCAGTAACTAATACTAATAGTCACGTTTAATTTTCATTTATATATACATTCATTTTTCTTATTAAATCTACACTTTTATCCCCTAGAACAAATAGTTAGGTTTAGGTAATAGTTTAACAAACAGAGCTATCTTTAATAACTTGAGAATATATCTCTGAATTTCCTGCCTCAACAGTTTGTCTATTCCAATTGTTCAGTTGTCTTCTGCCAGCGCAATGGCAGAGGCTGTGAGGCCACCACGTGGCAGTGCGGCCGTCCCCAGTTGTTCGGTCGGAGAAATCGGGAGCGGGGGTGGAGGTGGGTGGGTGGGTGGGGAAAGACCTCTCGCGCTTCGGCCACGTCACCCGACGCCGCGCCTCTCATCTCCCCCGCCCCCGCCCCCCCCCCGGCCTCCTCCGTCTCCGCCTCCGCCACCGCAGCCCAAAGTGTTCGCATTAACACAATTCCGGGCGTCTGATGGGCCGGTAATCACTGCGGTAACCAACGCCGCCGAAGCCTTTATTAAGGCGCAGACCAGGGCCATGCATATGCATGCCAGCCTCGGGCCGACGCCTCCGCCCCGCCACTCCCCGCCTCCCCGACCCTATTAGAGGCGAGACTGCGTGTCGGCGCCTCTGGCGACGCCACGCCGCACGCCGCCTCGCGCTACAGCGCACCGCGACGCCACCGCGACCCACGTCCTGCAGCGCGGTGTCCCCGCGTGACAGCTGGCTGCAGCCCGAGCCCCACTACAAAGGAGGACTCTTTGATGTAGTGTCAGTTGCAATCACACTGCGCACGCAGACTGTCGGGAATTTCCGGGAACTAAGTTTAGGTTTATTGTCGGTTGGAGTCTTTCCTCGTGTGTGGGATAATGCTTAAAGTTTGTTATTACGTGCGCTTTTAAATACTGAGAATATTTTTAAGCCGATTGCTGTAAAGCAGACACATACGTCACAAGATTATTCTGATGAGTACTGGAGACATGAAATACGTTAATTATCATTCGAAACATGAACTTAACATGTATGTATGTTTCTAACTTTTAGTCACAAATGTAAAATATTTATTATGATATTGTTATTTTTCTAATATTAGAATTACCCTGTTTACAATATATTTGGTGTCTTAATTACGATACATATGATTTTGTTGATAAAAGAATGAATATGTTATTAATTTTAATACACAATAAATGTTTCATAGTGCATGCCTTGTAGAGACAGTATTATTGGTTATATTTTGTTTACATTTGGTGTAGTGCAATTTCTAAAAGTGATGAGTTTTTCCATTTCTATTCGGTCTATTATTTTTAATGTACTTCTTTGTGAAATTATATGAGCACAGAACACTAATAAATGCCCAAATGCATTCTACATACACATTATCTTCAATGCCATCATTACTTTTCAATCAGTTGCAAAGCAGAGATTTTTTAATAGAACGTTCCGTACACTAGAAATGGATTCGTAATGTTACAGCCAGACTGAAGGCGAACGTCGGGGAATGAAGCAATAGCACGCGGCCTCTCTGTCGTTCAGATAGACGCTTTTCTGCCCGCATAACAGCGCAATTCACGGAGCTCGCGGGGGCTGTACAATACTCCGCAGCGTTTCGAGGCCGCCCGGTATCGAATATCGCGGTCGATACGCTCTGTTTGTCCGCAATATCTCTTTGCCGGCGCTCTCCGCGCCCGCGACCCACCCACTTGCAAACCGAGCCCCTCGCCCTCCCCCGTCCTCCCCTCCTCCCCGTCATCCCCGTCCTCCCCGTCCTCCCACGCCCCTTGCCCTCCCTTCTCCCGGCCTCCTCGCCCTCCCCGCCCTCACCCCCTCCCCTGACCTCCCGTCCCGTCCTCCCTCGCCCTCCCACGCGGTCCCACGCCCTCCCGAGTCCCCGCCCTTCCCCTCCCTCCCCCGCGATGTGGAGGGCGGTGAAGGCGGAGGTGCAAGAGGGGGCGTGGCAAGACACGGAGAGGCGGGAGGGCGTGGCCATGTTGGACGGAACGTCTTGGTTCGAATGATTGATTGTTAGTGATTCCGGGCGCATCAACTAACGAAGTAACTAGTCCCGTAAGTGTAGTGTATGCTTTTCAGCGCTGATCATCCCCAGCTGGATGGCGAGATTCACCGCCAACCTACAGTCAACTAGCGGGGGTTTTACCAAACATGTATCTCCCACCAGCGGGACACCGCCCCAGCCGGAACAAACTCTAAGCCCCCGACCGGCAGCCCGGCATGTGTGGTAGTGTAGTGCATTTTAGTGTGTGTAGGGATGAGGATAGGGCAAGCAAGAGGAAGGAAAGATCGCGCGCGGTCCGTTTGTTAGGGTAGTTCTCCGTCATTCGCCTGGTGTTGACTGGAAAAAACACGAAAAACTACCGATCGGAATAACCGGCCGCTAGAATTCTCCTCCAGACAGCGACAGACTTCGACCTAGCTAAGCTAGTGTCAAAAATCCTGTCGCTGTTGAGTCTCGAACCCAAGACCCCCCAGTCAGAGGCACTGCAGTGACGTCAGTTGATGAACTGAGCCACGGCTCTCGGTTCTTAATTCGGAGCAAGATGGTCGAGACCTGTGGGATTGGGTGGAGTGGGAAGGAAGTGTTGTGACGCGTTGAGACAGACCAAAGCGGAATGGGGGAATGCTTTCTTTCTGACAGGCTATCTTCTACTCGACTCTTTCATGTACAGCCTTTTCCCGTATCCTCCGTCATAACACGACATGCCTAGTCTAGGTCAAAACAACGCTGCGCATGCGCATTACACATTGTTTTCAGTGTAGCTTCAGCTACGTAGAGTGGTATATGATTTGCTAGTTGCTTTCTACGACTCATAGCTTTTCGCTATCGCTTCCAGTTTACAATTCCTTAGAATTTATTTCCAGTAAGAAATGTAACGCTTCTAATGAACTTAAGGCACACAATGATAACTTCCCAGCGTACGGCATCTCTTTTCTTAATTCAAAAATTTAATTCATATCTATATCTTTTTGTTTCCTGACTAGAAATTACAGTTAAACTACTTTATCTTTTTTTTTTTTGGAATACCTTATTTCTTACATGATTCTCCTAATATAGTTGAACCACTTATTTGATCTTCTCTCGCTTAATGTACTTCACCACAGGAACGTTTTTCGATATTTTATATGAAATAAAGTAGTTTTCTTCGTCCTGTTTTCTGTTTCACCCCTTTCCTTTATTCCTTTCCATTTCGTAACGTGTCTCGTAACCTAATGATATGGGAACAAACTATAACGTTACAAGCAGGTAAATAAAAGTTGATCTTAGATTTTGTACTTCGTACAAATCTATATATAATTATATTATTATAATTTAGATACTGTAAATGAAATATTACAGCCGTATGATAACAAAATACGTTCTCTAAACGTTGAGCATTATAAAAAGAAAAAATACATTTTCATTTTCAATCATTATCTTTCTTTATGATTGTCTAAATAATGGATCAAAAATTATAGATTACAATAGTAAAAGGACAATAAATAGATAATAGAAAACAAATGATGAATTTACGTGGTGAAGTATCCATAATTAACTGACTTTTGGACATTATTTGGTATGAGGAGTAGGAACTTTACTGAACTTCAACAATCTTCCAACACTTGAGTATTTTCACTTACATATTCATAACCTGAATTTACACGATTTGATTTGAAAACGCCAGTTGTAATAACAGTGTATTTAAAAATAAAGCATTGACTCAAATATAGTTATTCATGTTCACTAAGAACTCACATGTGAATAACTGCGTCAAAAAGAGTCCGGTACTATTTCTTGCCTTCCGCTACTACTACAGCAGCGCCTCTTCATTCAGAGCTTTGTCGCGCACCCTGGGCGTGGCCTGCTTCTTCCGCGGCCCCATTCACACCGCCTCGCGCTCTCGTCCACCAGGCCACGCGGCAGGGCCTGATCCCGCCCACCATTCAGAGAGACTCGACCCACCACACCCTGTCCGCCCAGCACTGTCACGACTCGCGCGCGGTCATTTCCTATTCCCTCCCACTCGCACCTCCCAAACCGGCGCTTCTACAGCTCGCACCCCGTCGCCCTGTACTTTCTTATCGCTTTTCCTCCTCATACCTCACCACCCCGCAGATCTCTACCCTGTTCAATTTCATTACTACCATCTCCAACCCTTCTATTCCATCTCACCTCGCCACTGTCTTCCATGCTCCGCACCGCCACCACACCCTACCATAGCCCGCCACACTCCACCACATTCCACCACATCCCGTCATACTCCGCCGCAATTCGCCACACACCCCAGCACATCTCGACACACCAAGCCACCACACGCCACAACGCACTACTCCCTGCCACATCACGTCTCATTCCTCCTCACTCTCTCCTGTCTGTCCCATCCCCACCGCGTCCCATCCAGACGAGTCTTGTGACATCCAACAAAGTCTCATTCGGGCCTCCTCCTCCTCTCCATCACCCACCCCGCGCCCAGCCTTGTCACGACTTGCTCGAACAGTCACTTTCCACTCCCTCCCACCGCACCTCCCCACCGGCACTTCTCTAGCCCGTACCTCGTCGCCCTGTACTTTCTTATTCGCTCCTCCTCCTCATACCACACCACCCAGCACATCACTACACTGGTCAATTTCATTACTACCACCTCCAACCATTCTATTCCATCTCCATCCCAGCACACTTCGACCCACAAGCCACCACACGCCACAACGCACTACTCCCCCCCCCCACCGTTCCATCCCGACGAGTCTCGTCCCATCCCACAAAGCCGGATTCGGGGCCTCCTCCTACCCCTCCCCCAGCCCCGCCCCGCGCCTTCACTCCCCCACCGGCGCGCTCGTAGCCGGGCCTAGAGCCTCGCGGTTCCGCCGACCGCAGGCGCTGTGCCGCGGCATTCGCCACACCCCCAGCACACTTCGAGACACCAAGCTACCACACACCACTACACACTACTCCTCGCCACATCACGTCTCATTCCGCCACACTCTCTCCTGTCTGTCCCATCCCACCGCGTCCCATCCCGACGAGTCTCGTCCCATCCAACAAAGCCGCATTCAGGGCCTCCTCCTACCCTCCCACAGCTCCCGACCGCGCCTTCACTCCCCACCGGCGCGCTCGTAGCCGGGCCTGAGCCTCGCGGTTCCGCCGACCGCAGGCGCAGTGCCTCGCCATTCGCCACACCCACAGCACACTTCGCCACACCAAGCCACCACACACCACTACGCACTACTCCTCGCCACATCACGTCTCATTCCGCCTCACTCTCTCCTGTCTGTCCCATCCCCACCGCGTCCCATCCCGACGAGTCTCGTCCCATCCAACAAAGCCGCATTCGGGGCCTCCTCCTACCCTCCCCAGCTCCCGACCCGCGCCCTTTACTCCCCACCGGCGCGCTCGTAGCCGGGCCTAGAGCCTCGCGGTTCCGCCGACCGCAGGCGCTGTGCCGCGCCATTCGCCACACCCCCAGCACACTTCGCCACACCAAGCCACCACACACCACTACGCACTACTCGCCCATCACGTCTCATTCCGCCTCACTCTCTCCTGCCTGTCCCATCCCACCACGTTCCGTCCCGACGAGTCTCGTCCCATCCAACAAAGCCGCATTCGGGTCTCCTCCTACCCTCCCACAGCTCCGACCCGCGCCTTCACTCCCCACCGGAGCGCTCGTAGCCGGGCCTAGAGCCTCGCGGTTCCGCCGACCGCAGGCGCAGTGCCTCGCCATTCGCCACACCACAGCACACTTCGCCACACCAAGCCACCACACACACTACGCACTACTCGCCACATCACGTCTCATTCCGCCTCACTCTCTCCTGCCTGTCCCATCCACCACGTTCCGTCCCGACGAGTCTCGTCCCATCCAACAAAGCCGCATTCGGGCCTCCTCCTACCCCTCCCCAGCTCCGACCCGCGCCTTCACTCCCCACCGGCGCGCTCGTAGCCGGGCCTAGAGCCTCGCGGTTCCGCCGACCGCAGGCGCAGTGCCTCGCCATTCGCCACACCCACAGCACACTTCGCCACCAAGCCACCACACACACTACGCACTACTCGCCACATCACGTCTCATTCCGCCTCACTCTCTCCTGCCTGTCCCATCCCACCACGTTCCGTCCGACGAGTCTCGTCCCATCCAACAAAGCCGCATTCAGGGCCTCCTCCTACCTCTCCCCCAGCTCCCGACCCGCGCCTTCACTCCCCACCGCGCGCTCGCAGCCGGGCCTAGAGCCTCGCGGTTCCGCCGACCGCAGGCGCAGGGCCGCGCCATCCGCCACACCCACAGCACACTTCGACACACCAAGCCACCCACACCACTACGCACTACTCGCCACATCACGTCTCATGCCGCCTCACTCTCTCCTGCCTGTCCCATCCCACCACGTTCCGTCCGAC
Source organism: Teleogryllus oceanicus (assembly GCA_964035755.1). NCBI lineage: Eukaryota > Metazoa > Arthropoda > Insecta > Orthoptera > Gryllidae > Teleogryllus > Teleogryllus oceanicus. The sequence continues at coordinate 53,199,999 of CAXIVR010000011.1, forward strand.
GAGTCTCGTCCCATCCCACAAAGCCGGATTCGGGGCCTCCTCCTACCCCTCCCCCAGCCCCGCCCAGCGCCTTCACTCCCCCACCGGCGCGCTCGTAGCCGGGCCTAGAGCCTCGCGGTTCCGCCGACCGCAGGCGCCGTGCCGCGCCATTCGCCACACCCCCAGCACACTTCGCCACACCAAGCCACCCCACCACTACGCACTACTCGCCACATCACGTCTCATTCCGCCTCACTCTCCTGCCTGTCCCATCCCACCACGTTCCGTCCGACGAGTCTCGTCCCATCCAACAAAGCCGCATTCGGGCCTCCTCCTACCCTCTCCCCAGCTCCCGACCCGCGCCTTCACTCCCCACCGGCGCGCTCGTAGCCGGGCCTAAGCCTCGCGGTTCCGCCGACCGCAGGCGCAGTGCCTCGCCATTCGCCACACGCACAGCACACTTCGCCACACCAAGCCACCACACCACTACGCACTACTCGCCATCACGTCTCATTCCGCCTCACTCTCTCCTGCCTGTCCCATCCCACCACGTTCCGTCCCGACGAGTCTCGTCCCATCCAACAAAGCCGCATTCGGGGCCTCCTCCTACCCTCCCAGCTCCGACCCGCGCCTTCACTCCCCACCGGAGCGCTCGTAGCCGGGCCTGAGCCTCGCGGTTCCGCCGACCGCAGGCGCAGTGCCTCGCCATTCGCCACCCACAGCACACTTCGCCACACCAAGCCACCACACACCACTACGCACTACTCCTCGCCACATCACGTCTCATTCCGCCTCACTCTCTCCTGTCTGTCCCATCCCCACCGCGTCCCATCCCGACGAGTCTCGTCCCATCCAACAAAGCCGCATTCGGAGCCTCCTCCTACCCTCCCCAGCTCCCGACCGCGCCTTCACTCCCCACCGGCGCGCTCGTAGCCGGGCCTGAGCCTCGCGGTTCCGCCGACCGCAGGCGCAGTGCCTCGCCATTCGCCACACGCACAGCACACTTCGCCACACCAAGCCACCACCACCACTACGCACTACTCGCCACATCACGTCTCATTCCGCCTCACTCTCTCCTGCCTGTCCCATCCCACCACGTTCCGTCCCGACGAGTCTCGTCCCATCCAACAAAGCCGCATTCGGAGCCTCCTCCTACCCCTCCCCCAGCCCCCGACCAGCGCCTTCACTCCCCACCGGCGCGCTCGTAGCCGGGCCTAGAGCCTCGCGGTTCCGCCGACCGCAGGCGCCGTGCCGCGCCATTCGCCACACCCCCAGCACACTTCGCCACACCAAGCCACCACACACCACTACGCACTACTCCTCGCCACATCACGTCTCATTCCGCCTCACTCTCTCCTGCCTGTCCCATCCCACCACGTTCCGTCCCGACGAGTCTCGTCCCATCCAACAAAGCCGCATTCGGGCCTCCTCCTACCCTCCCCAGCTCCCGACCCGCGCCTTCACTCCCCACCGGCGCGCTCGTAGCCGGGCCTGAAACCTCGCGGTTCCGCCGACCGCAGGCGCAGTGCCTCGCCATTCGCCACACCACAGCACACTTCGCCACACAAGCCACCACACACCACTACGCACTACTCGCCACATCACGTCTCATTCCGCCTCACTCTCTCCTGCCTGTCCCATCCCACCACGTTCCGTCCGACGAGTCTCGTCCCATCCAACAAAGCCGCATTCGGGCCTCCTCCTACCCTCCCCAGCTCCCGACCCGCGCCTTCACTCCCCACCGGCGCGCTCGTAGCCGGGCCTAGAAACCTCGCGGTTCCGCCGACCGCAGGCGCAGTGCCTCGCCATTCGCCACACCACAGCACACTTCGCCACACCAAGCCACCACACACCACTACGCACTACTCGCCACATCGTCTCATTCCGCCTCACTCTCTCCTGCCTGTCCCATCCCACCACGTTCCGTCCGACGAGTCTCGTCCCATCCAACAAAGCCGCATTCGGGGCCTCCTCCTACCCCTCCCCAGCTCCCGACCCGCGCCTTCACTCCCCACCGGCGCGCTCGTAGCCGGGCCTGAGACCTCGCGGTTCCGCCGACCGCAGGCGCAGTGCCTCGCCATTCGCCACACCACAGCACACTTCGCCACACCAAGACCACACACCACTACGCACTACTCGCCACATCACGTCTCATGCCGCCTCACTCTCTCCTGCCTGTCCCATCCCACCACGTTCCGTCCCGACGAGTCTCGTCCCATCCAACAAAGCCGCATTCGGGGCCTCCTCCTACCCTCCCCAGCTCCCGACCCGCGCCTTCACTCCCCACCGGCGCGCTCGTAGCCGGGCCTGAAGCCTCGCGGTTCCGCCGACCGCAGGCGCAGTGCCGCGCCATTCGCCACACCCACAGCACACTTCGACACACCAAGCCACCACACACCACTACGCACTACTCCTCGCCACATCACGTCTCATTCCGCCACACTCTCTCCTGCCTGTCCCATCCCCACCACGTCCCATCCCGACGAGTCTCGTCCCATCCAACAAAGCCGCATTCAGGGCCTCCTCCTACCCTCCCCAGCTCCCGACCCGCGCCTTCACTCCCCACCGGCGCGCTCGTAGCCGGGCCTAGAGCCTCGCGGTTCCGCCGACCGCAGGCGCCGCGCCGCGCCAGGCAACGCCGTTCGGGGAATATCAGAGGACGCGGAGTCGGCGACGCGACGTCTTTGTTCTGTTTGCACGCGCTTCACCCGAGGTACGCGCGCCGCTCGGCCGTGTAATCAGCGTGTACACTAGCGGGGCCCTTAATCCGCCGGTCGAGGAAAGGACGGGGCGTCTCGGGAAGCCGGAGGACAGGAGGGAGCAAGACTCCGGCCGCCGGCGCCAGACGCCGCAAGGGAGCGGGCGGCGCGGGAGGGGGAGGGAGGCGGAACCCCCGACATAAGCGGCCGTTGAGAGGAGATGAGGACGCGCAGGATAACCGTGCAAACGGATTTGAAACGCAGTGTCAAGGGAAGAGGAGAAAGGAAATCTTGAAAATTCATTGATCGATAAATTCGTTTAATCGATCCGTTGATTGTGTAAGTTTCATTGATTGCTTGATTGTGATTCCGGGCGCGTCAACTACTGAGGTCATAGTTCCGTAAGTGTAGTGCATACTTTTTCTTCGGGATGTGGCGGTGATCTCCCCCCTTTGGATGGTGAGATCCGATCCCGACCTAGTCGACTAGTCGGGGTTTGTCCAACCTGCTATCTCTCACCAGCGAGGCACCGCCTTAGCCGGGACAAATTCTATGTCCCTGACGAGTCTCCCGGCATGTGTAGTAGAGTAGTGCTTGTTAGTGTAAGTGTGTGTGTAGGGGTGAGGATAGGACAAGGAAGAGGAAGGAAAGATGTTGTGCGGTTCGTGGCCCGTTTGAAAAGGTACTGCTCCGGCATTCGCCTAGTATTGATCGGAGAAACTACGGCACTGAGCCACCGCTCCCGGTGTGTAAGTTTAAATATCTATACATATAAAATGTGGATGTTGGTGTATATAAGAGCAGTTAAGTTAGTTTAATTTGTGAACCAAATTTATACCTGTTTAGTCACTTGGATATGGGTCTTGTAACGATTGAGCAAACGTGTACACGGACTGACGCTCTTACACATTTTCTAGGAAGATTTAATTACAAGAACACTCAAAGCCTTCATTTGAAGATGTAGGACAGAGTAGAGAGTATATAAGACAATGTAAGGCGAAACGTGAAGAAGTGTGAAAATGGTGCGATTTAAAATGTCTATGAGAATTCCCCGTAAGAAGAATTGGAAAATGTACACCACGATCGTAAACAAAATTTTCTTGAAATTTTTGAACTAGAATTTTGAATAAATTTCTAACAAACGAATTTATTTTATTAATGCACTAAACATTTTCTGCCAAATCCAACAGAACTAATTAAAACGAAGGGGACTCACAACAAAGCAAAATTTAAAACCTAAAATGTAGTAGTTTCCCTATATTTATGTTTGAGTAGCTGACTTAACTTCGCGAAACCTGAAGATTGTTTTATCATGATCATCTGTTATTCAGGGAAAGTGATGAATTGCTTCTATTGTGAAAAATGGAAATAATTGTATTTACATTTCATCAACCCCGCACCCTGCCACAATTCAGAGTTAACTGTGAAAATCGGACCTACGCCACCTTTACAATTTACGAATTTACGAATTTACAATTTACGAATTTTATCTGTAATACTAAATGTAAGTGACTTTTACTTCAAATTTCTTTTATTAACAGTAATACTGGACATTGAGGTCCCTTTAGGAGATGGCGATTCAAATTTAAGGAGGCTTTGAACAGGCCACCAGCTGAAAGTTGGGACTATATGCAATTGCCACATCTCATAGAACAATCCAATAAACTTCCTCCGACATTTGTTATTAAGTGCACAGCGTCCTCTGCACTCTGATTTAGAGTTTAGACACACTGCGCTATCGGAATCCAATAGCGCGTGTCGAGGATGAGCTGTGTTTTCAGAAGTTTTTCGAATTATGTGATTCTTTCATGTTTATGCCTCAAATCTCCGAAAAGGTCATTTGAAAATAATGTTTTACCTAAGAAATGCTATATGCTAATTTTAATTTCTTTAAAATTATCGCAAACTAAACTAAACAATGTCAAGAGGTTGCAATATAAATATTACATTAGTTAATATTAATTTTATTTTTTTTATTTTTTACTAAATAACAAAATCAAGAAAGCTGTCAAATGAAATCAACTTAATAAAAGCTATTCGGTGTTGCTAAAGTTTGTAAATTCAATTTTTATGACTTCTTGCCTCACAATCTTCAAAACCGAACTTTGCACCGCGAAAATTGTCGAATTGTATCGCCTTGTGTTCTAATAGCATGAGAGTTTCTTGCGATCTGACCAGTTTTTAATACTTTACTGCTTAGGGAGGCGTCCTATCAAACATTATATTTGGCTGCATATTCTTAACTGATAAGTAATAATTGAACTGAATAACTGAACAATTGCTCCAACTTACCAATAAAATATTGAGTCCGCAGAAAATTAAATAAGGGGTGGCTTTCAATTGATCTACGAATGAATACCGTTTGAACACAATGAATGTAATGAATGGAATGATATGTACTCATCTGAAACAAAGTAAATTTGAAGTAAGTAATGTAAAGAAAGTAATTTTAAGTAAGCCTTGTGAAGATTATTCTTAGATGTTGGTTGCAAATTCTGCTGCTTACAAAAAAATATCGACAATGTTATGACGCATACTTAAGAGTCATTTGACAGTTTGTTCCTTTTATGTTTATTTTTCTCAACGATACGACAGGGAAACGCTACACAATTTTTCTTCTCGTGAGCAAAGTGACAAGCGGACAAAAGAATAATGGATTATTCATACAGATCGATAGCACTTGGTTACGAAAAGTAGGTAAATATGCGTTCATATTAACATGAGAATACGAACTCGGGTGATCGCTCAACACGGAATTCTTGATGTACGTAGACCTTTTTTTTTCAGTTTCCGCTCGAACCGTTAAACCGCTAGACAAATATGAGGGGTGAGCAGTTTTTGATTTAGCATTTCTTTCTCCGTTACCTCTCTTACTACCGACACCATACCGACAATTTGAGCTAAGAAATGGGGTTGTGAAGATCGCTAATTACGATTGACGCTCTCAAGGGCAAGCCGCTTATGTTTCGGTTTCTTCTAGAAGAATGGAATAGTACACCAGAACTTTACCTCATAATGAACCTGGTACACAGTGAAAACATTCAAATAAAAGAAGAGAAATGCTAACTTCTGTAAATGCCATCATTCGTGGCAATAGTCGCCTTCATTTTGCTGGTTTAACCACACAACTTTTGGGGTAGATCTAACAATCTTGATATCTCAGTGTATAGCCCCTACTTGGCCGTTGACTTCCCATCTCGGTGAATGAGCCCCCTACTCGATGTTTAGCCCCGACTTGGCGCCGATTGTTTTCATTTCTCTTTCTCAAATTGTAGAATTGATTAGGATAACAATATTTTTAGACACGTGATGAGCTTTCGAGCAAAGTTCAAGTTTATCTCGCATCTCTGGCGGCAACGTTCGTCCAAGAGGGGATCAAACATCTCGCCCACAGAGAAGAAAAATGCATGAAACTTAACAGCGATTTTATAGAAAAATAGTCATGTTTGTTAGCTCTCTTTGGTAGTGGATTGGTTGTGTTCGCTTTGTATCCGCCTACAGGGCCTTGACTCTCTATGCTCAAAGGATCGCGGGCTCGAGTGTCGCGTCGGACATGGATGTTTGTTCGTGTGTTGTGGCCCTCTCCCAACGACCACAGGTCTCCTTCCGACCCTCGTCAAGCCATTCATCGCCGGTCTGGGAGGCTCAGGGGCTGAGGGTACTTGCACCCAAGTACACGGGCTGTAACTTCGAAGCCCTCATAAGGTACGGATGTAGTGTATTGGCTTGAATGAGCTCTCATCTCCAATGCATTACCTTTTAAATCCCTTTCCAGACACAGGTATTCTCCGCCGTAACCGGCTATGCACAGTTGAGAAGGGCCTAAAGAGTATCTCAGTAAAGAAATTAATCACCTTTCAACTTACTGAGATGGAACGAAACAAAGAGGCCATCTTCGTCAATTTGATGAAGATGACGTCTTTTATTTTTTCACTTAACACTCCGACACTCGCGCTGTTGCATAGAGTCAAACTGAAGTTTTTTTTCTTGTTAAGAAAGGAATATTAGCCTTCCACGTACAACAACAATGCTTCTATTCCACGAGTGGTATCTGGGAAGAATGTCGATAAACTTCTTATCTCTATTATACGTAGTGTCGCCATATCCTGAAGTAAAATCTTAGTGCCTGTTTGATAGAATCCAACATGCGGGTACTGGCTTATAGAACGGTGTTTTTGTATAATTGATAAAAATGATAATTTTTCTGTAATATGAGAATGTTCAATATTTTAAATGTTGTATTTATGCATTTTTCTTCGTTAGTGTGCAAAAACAGAAATGTTATAACTAAATAATGTGCTCACGAGTGCTCGTGCTAGGAATGGCCGCGCGACTGACGGAAATATAATAAAATCTTCAAAATGGTTTGCAACTAATTATTTACATATCTTTGCATGGTATATTCAATTATAATATAAGCACAGATACATAAGAAAAATGTATAAATGATGTTAATGAGAAAAATAAACTCTTTAATAGTTGCGTCAGACGGAGTCCAACGCGCGAGTACTGGTGTTACGAATAGCCGCGCGAGTGACGGAATGTTAAGACCGTCAACAACACTGAATCACAATTCCCACAATGCCTGATATGTGTTTACGGTCTAGGGGGGCTGGGTCAGGGAGGGCATCGGAGAAGAGGCTCCCACTTCCGAAACGTAACGAGGAGACCTGGGACGCGCAAAACGCCAATTGCCCCTGGAATCAGCTAAGAACGGAAGATCAAGGATGCTGCTTACGTTGATGAAAGGGCCGCAACGCCAAAAAACGATCTTACTATAGGTATCAAATAAACATAACCATAATACTTCACAAAAATTTGTAATAAGTTCATTTTTTCATCATTTCTGTCTTTGCTACAGTCCATTGGATGTTGAAAAACAAAGTCCCCATACATAAACTTTTGTATTCGTCGTTTTATTTCATAAGGCCTGGTCTTGTGGCATAAATAATATCATGTTCTCACCAAATTGTATTTTTAAAATAAAACAATTTCTCTAAATCCATAAAACGAAAAACATTTATTTCTAAAATATATATAAAGATACAAAGCTCCCCCAAGTCTTCTTTTCAGTGATGTCGGGAAAATATTTTTAAAATCTTTTAATTATTAATATTTTCCATATGTGGACATAAAAAAAATAAAATTTGGAAACAGTGTTCATCAATTAAGAAACACTAACATTTGTTTCCATGGTAAAAATAATACAATTTGAAAACTTATCATAAGGAGGGAAAATATATTTAAAACATGCAGCAGAATCTCAAATATTCAGCATTATTTTTATCATTTTTTCTGAATATATTGATGAAACACATATAGAAAATGAATTTTCTTAAATGCGTTGTGAATCGTTCAGTAGGTCTATATAACTGTATATTAAGAAAAGTATTCCTTTTATGAAATTAGCAGCAATAACGTTTAATAATGCATCTGGTGTAACCAATACACTTCTCTCTATTGACCTCTCTTACAAGCATCAGTCGTAGGATGTAGTGTGCAATCAAAGTGCAAGAAAACTAACCAGGTTTTAAAGTAAATTGAATTAAACACATTAATAATATTCGCTTTTTATACAAGCATACGAATCTCCTCTAATATGATTTATTATCAAGCATAATTGAATTTCATTCATTGAAGTTTTGTGAAATATGTCTCCAGGCATTGGAATTCTTCTGATAAATTTGTCAATGATATTACCCCCTATACACCTACCCATTCGAGTGGTACTACCCATTCGTGGCATTACCTACAATACATCTTTTTTTTAAGAAAGATTCTCAAGAACCTTTGTTCCCGAACAAATCGTTCTTCTCAACGGCCAAAGCCTAGTCCGACGACATGTTTCTCCCTCGTCTTCCACAGAACAAATAAGTTTCTTCGCAGATCGTTCCCGCTCGCGTCAAGTGGGAAGCCGTATCGGAGACCCTCCGCGGATGCGGAGACAGCGCAATAATCCTCCGCCCCGCGGAGCCCCCGCGCCTTCGCGTCTTCTGCGAGGGGGCGCCAGGGTCAGGGGAGCGTCCGCCGCTGCGGGGCGCCCACGCTTCCTTTGGCAGGGCATGGCACAGGGACTCCGCGGCTGGCCTCGGCCCATCGCCCTGCACCTTCGCTCTCTAGATTTTTCTTCATCTCGGCTCCGGGGCCCCCCCCTTTTATCTCTTTCTCTATATCTATTTCTCCCTCTCTTCTTCTTTCTCTATATCTATTTCTCCCTCTCTATCTCCCTCTCCCTCGCCATCTTCTTCTTCATCTCCCTCTCCATCTCCTTCTCCCTCTCCATTTACATTTCCCCTCCCCCACCACCTCCATCTCCCTCTCCTCTGTGTGTATATATATATATATATATATATATATATATATATATATATATATATATATATATATATCCCTTTCTCTTCAAAATCTGTTACCCACAGCTCTCGTACTTCCCCGCTGCCCTCGAAACTCTACAATCTACCCTCCACCCTCCGCTCTATTTTCACCATTTCATATCTGCCCTTCCTCATTTTCTCTCCTAACCCTCCCTTCCCTCCTACTCTCCCATCCTTCATCCTCCGTTCTGCACCTCTAGCTTCCACCTGCCTCTCTCTGAAGCCATTCTCCGTCAGGGCGCACCCCCATCACTCTCCGACTCCACCTCCACCCTCCGCATCTTCGAATGCAACTGCTCCTCCTCACCATGGCCGTTTCCACCACCGTGTGCGCTCTCTTCCGGCGCTCCTCCTCCCCCTACACGCTCCACCCTAAACCCCGCCTCGCGCCTTCGCCCTCCCTTTCCGAGCCGACACCCGCGCGGGGCGCTTAGGGGGAAACTGCCCTCTTCATGTTTCATGACAGCCGAGCGAGGGCTTCCGTTGCTTGCACCCTCGGAGCGCCGCCGCCGCCCCCGCTGCCCCCGCCTCCGCCGCCGCCGCCGCCGCCGCCGCCGCCGCCGCCGCCCCCGCCCCGCCGCCGCCGCCGCCGCCGCCGCCCCTCGCGGTCCGCTGCGCGCCCAGCATCTGCCGCCGCCTCCCCGCGCGCGCGGAGCTGGAGAAGTCCTAATATTGCTTACCTACCTTCCCTTGACGATCTGTTAAACCGGCGGATTCGCACTAACCTTGCGCTCGTGATATCTGTGAGGCAGGCTAACTTCGCAGTATTCCTTCCTCTCACTTTTTTTGTCCTTCGTACTTTTACTGTTACGAAGTAACGATTTTTCAACAGAAGAGCAGCGGTCTTGATACCGAAAAGCCTAGTTTCTGTACGTAGTAAATTACTTCCTCTAAAACGACATTATCATTAGTTGGCTTTTGATTCCATTTTGGCGAAATGTCTGCTTCCCAGTCCGTTTGTCCGTCCGTCCCACCGTCCGTCCCACCGTCCGTCCACTGTCCGTCCCACCGTCCGTCCCACCGTCCGTCCCACCGTCCTTTCAGACGATTTTCTTCCTAAAATAATACTCTCCCATCGATCTCATCGAACTCGAGGCCCTGCAAAATTTGGAAGGGATATTTTGATTTTGGGGAGTACTTTATAGGAAAGCTTTATATAACTTAAAATTAAAAAGGCGCAGTTCTCATTTTCTTTGAAATCTCTGCATATTTGAATAAATTTCAAAAAATGCAGTTGAGATCGTGCTGCTGTAGCAAGACTTGTATTTTGTTATATTGGTGGTCACGGTCTTAGACTTCTAATAACCTGTGACTTCGGTTTTCTGTTTGACGATTATCGCTTTGTTTTTATTACTATTACACACATTTTTCCCTCAACATACGGAATTTATCATACGTTTGTTTTTTCTCGTTTATTTTGCTTTATTCTATTATTTTCATCATACAATTCCTTAGGATTTTAATTACGGAAGATCAAATTGCAGATATTTTGTACGTCATAGACGTTTAATAACATCAGATTGGCTTAAGTTTCAACCCTTCGTATCACGGTCCTCCTCAAGTAATTCTTTAGGGTTGTCGTCAATTCTTACCGCAAACAAATTTCTACACGATGAAAAATATCTAAAATTGTTTTAAAAATTTTATTATGGCCGTATTTTTATTTTCATTTTGCGACTCTTATTTCGTATTTGATTCTATTTTCTTTCACACTCCATCACATCATTTTTCCTACCGCGGGGTTCTAAAGAATTTTCTGGCTGATTACCACTTGCCCCAGTCTCCCAAAAGTCCTCTCTCTCCGGGGCTCCGGTTGCTCCATCATCATCGACGCTCTCCGCCGCCCCCACTGCCCCTTCGGTTGCCTATCGGCCACCCTCCTCGCTCGTGAAATTGAACTCCCCGCGTGGGAACGCTGCCCTCTGTTCGGGCTACGTGGGAGCGCGCTCGGTCCGCGCTCGCCCCTTCGCCCGCTCGGCTGCCGAATTTCCGTCCCACTGCCGCGCCCCCCCAGAGCGCTCTCACGCACCGTACCGTCCCTCGCTCGCCTCGCCACGAGCCGCCCACGCCCCGCCCATCGCCTCGCCTCGCTGCCTCGCCCCGCCCTCGCCCTCGCCCTCGCCCTCGCCCTCGCCTCGCTCGCTCGCCTCGCCCTCGCCCTCGCCTCGCCCCGCCCTCGCCTCGCCTCGCCCCTCGCCCTCGCCTCGCCCTCGCCCTCGCCCTCGCCCTCGCCCTCGCCCTCGCCCCTCGCCCGTCGCCCTCCGCCTCCGCCTCGCCCTCGCCCTCGCTCGGCCTCCGTCTCGCCCTCGCCCTCGCCCTCGCCCTCGCCCTCGCCCTCGCCCTCGCCTCGCCCTCGCCCTCGCCCTCGCCCTCGCCCCTCGCCCCTCGCCCTCGCCCTCGCCCTCGCCCTCGCCTCGCCCTCGCCCTCGCCCTCGCCCTCGCCCTCGCCCTCGCCTCGCTCGCCCTCGCCCTCGCCCTCGCCCTCGCCCTCGCCTCGCCCCTCGCCCTCGCCCTCGCCCTCGCCCTCGCCCCTCGCCCTCGCCCTCGCCTCGCCCCCTCGCCCTCGCCCTCGCCCTCGCCTCGCCTGCCTCGCCCTCGCCCTCGCCCTCGCCCTCGCCTCGCCTCGCTCGCCCTCGCCCTCGCCCTCGCCCTCGCCCTCGCCTGACGCGCGTCCTTGTTCCCAACTCCCACTCGCATTCGCCTTCGTTCTTGCCCTCGCCCTTGCCCTCGTTCCCACTCTCACTCTCTCCATCGCCTGGATACATGTTCTGACCATGTCCCTCGCCTTCTCGCTCTCGCTCTTGCTCTCGCCATCTCCCTGGCCCTTGTCGACGCCTCGTCCCCGCCCCACCTTGGCGTTGGCCTTCGTGCGCCTGAGCCCGTCCTCGATCGATCTTCCTGAATTGGAGCGGCGGCGCGGTGCGGGGCGCGTGCGGCGGCGCGCGGCCTGGTGGGCAGCGAGGGTCACCAGGCGGAGAGCCACGGCCAATGGGCGTTGTCGCACCATCTTTGGACAGTGCGTCTAGGCACTGCCCTAGGACCAATTGATTGGATTTTCGTGTTTCCGAGCGCGTCAACGGCTTTGTTCATTAGTCCTGTAAGTGAAGTGCATCTTTTTTCTCGGGAGATGGCGGTGATCTTCCCCCGCTGGATGGCGAGATCCGGCGCCGACCTACCGTCGGCTAGTAGGGTTTCCCCCTAACCAGGACCCTCCCACCAGCGGGCGCCGCTTCAGTCGGGACAAGCTCTAAGCTTCCACAGGTCTCCCGGAATAAATGGTAGTGTAGTGCATGTTAGTGTCAGTGTGTGTCAGGAGAGGATAGGACAAGGAAGAGGAAGGACAGATCGCGCGCGGTCCGTGGCCCGTTTGGTAGGGTACTGCTCCGGCATTCGCCTGGCGTTGATTGGAGAAACCACGGAAAACTACCGATCAGAGCAGCCGGCCGCTAGAATTCTCCTCCAGACAGCGACTGAATTCGACCTAACTGAAAAGCTAGTTTAGAAAATACTACCCCGTCAGGATTCAGACCTAGGACATTCCGGTGATAGGTGCTGCAGTGACATCAGTTGATGCCCTGAGCTATCGCCCTAGGCTTTCCTAAGTTGTGGCCACGTTTAAGACAGACACGTCAAACCGCACCCGCACGAGCTACTTGACCGCCTGAGTCCTGCACTTCTACGGGCATCGGACCGGTAGCGGTAGCTCAGTGCATCAACTGATGTCACTGCAGCGCGTCTGACCGGAATTTCCTAGGGTCGAATCCTGACGGCGGCAGAATTTTCTACACGTAACGCTGGCTGCTTCTGATTGGTAGTTTTCTGTAGTTTCTCCGATAAACACCAGGCGAATGCCGGAGCAGTACCCTACCAAACGGGCCACGGACCGCGCGCGATCTTTCCGTCCTCTTCCTTGTTCTATCCTCTCCTATTACCACACACGTACACTCACATGCACTACACTACCACATATTCCGGAAGATCGATCGGAGCTAAGAGCTTGTCCGGTTGAAGTGGTGCCCGCTGGTGGAGAGTCCTGGTTGGAAACCCCATTAGTCGACGGTAGGTCGGCGCCAGATCTCACCATCCAGCGGGAAAGACCACCGCCATCTTCCGAGAAAAACATGCACTACACTAACAGGACTAATGACCAAAGCAGTTGACGCGCCCGGAAACACGAAAACCAAACCAAACCAATCTACGGGCATCGGCAACTTCGCTTTTTTACTAAATTCTCAGGCTCCGCCCTCATTTCCCCTTAAAATCCGGAAAGGTGTGTACTCGTACATGCCACAGCTCAAGCGACGCGAGGCGGTGGCTTCATATGAAAATATTTTTGCAAGGCTTTATTTCTATAAAATAACCGATAACTGTATTATGTTTATATTCTTCACTACTTATTACTATTTGATGTGTTTTTTTTACTAAATTCTCACTTATTTATACATCTTTGCAATGTGACAAAAGTATGTTTGAAGTGCCTTATTTTTACTTCTTTTCGTTTTATGTTGTTATTAAATCATTCAGTTATTTGCTATATTTAGCAATAATGTGAAATAAATTTACAAGTCTCTACAAGTTAACAATTCTCGCTTATGGACGGTCGGCGTATTTAACAAACAAGAATATTTATCTGTTAAAGCTTCTAACCTGAACGTAGAAATTTCATGTTTTTATATCACCCTTAAGTAAACAGAATTACAAAATCAAGGGCCTTTTGATTAATTTTTTAAAATTTTACTCTCATTTGAGAATTTGAAATATATAACTTAATTTTAATGGATTCTTTCCTTGCCTTTAAAAGAGAATGGCAATTAATATTTGGGACAATATTAATATTTGGGGCTAAAGTTGGGACAATAACAATCAACTAACTTTTCCAAAAATCTGCTGTGGGTCAGGTATTCAGTGACGTATCACCAATATTGCCTCGCAATTTGTACAACTCTTGCTATTAAATCTCGCGCCAATTTCACTGGATAGCCCGCCAGATCTAGTTAACTTGTTACCTTTCCGCGACCTTGACATTGTTGCTTTAAGAGCTTCCTCGTACGCACAGAACTTCTGGATAGATGTGCCTGGTTTGTTTTTTGCGATTTTGCAATTCATCTACCTCGTACTTTAAATCACGTGCTTCCACGTATTTGTGCTAATCACATACTCATCAAGTTGTAAAAAGCTACATTATTATATTTCCAATCAATGTATTGGAACAGATTTGTAAATTTCTCAATCAAATATCTGTGAAGACATAAGTTTTGTTGTTGTTGTTTCATTCCAAGAATATTTCCGCACATGCAGCAGCAAGAAATGGCAAAACCATTTATATTACTTCCGAGAGAGTCATCTGTTTTTATTTGGAAATCTCTGACTTACGGCAAATACTAAATGTCAGAAGCGTATTGAGTCATAAATGGTAAAATTACGTATTCATAGGATTAGCTGAGGAACCGGGAGTCACTTTAAAGATAGATGAAGCTGGGAGTGGCGTTAAAGAGCTTTTCAACAAGGGTAATGAATTGGAATGTTTGTATTCATTATTATGTTACAGCGACAATTACAATGAAATAATAACTATACTCAAAAACGATTTAACAAAATGTTTAATTACTTATGCACAAATTTTATAAATTTTGGGCGAAAAATGTCTAATAAGCAAGCCGAAGTTAACACTACTACGAGGATGAGTAATTACAGAATATTTGTTTTTCCATGAAACAAACCTCTGCGGTTATTAGACGAAATTACGATTCAGTTTTGTTCAGCTTCGTCGAATAATAAAGTACAGGTCACGAACCTTTCATGTATGTTTCATCGCGCGTTCCCCTGTGTAAATTTTGAGTTTCGGAGGAATGCTGATAATTCAAATGTGAACTGCAAGCCATTTAAATTACTTGAAAACCATGTATTCAGTTAAGCGCAAGCTAAACTTTAGTGTGATGCTATCGTGTGTCTTGTATTCCTAAATCGTGCCAAGAGGTGTGGACCTTTTCTGATGATCACTGCATAACAAGGTGGAATGAAATACATTCTTAATTGACTTAATAATTAGATCGTCACAGAAAGAGAATCAAATTGTTATTGTGAAATTGTAGGAATGTACCCTGAAACTAAACGAAGATATTGACGCCAAACAAAGACCAGCGGAAGGGACCGGCCTCTTAAATTTTTCTAGGATGCGAATCATAATTAACGGCGATCTTAAATTACCTCAGATAATGTGAGCTTACGTCAATGAAACTAGTAGCCCAGCACAAGCGTTCCTCAATTGACAAATTTGGGACTGCAAATGTCAGCAGGTATTCGTGGACCCACCGCGAGAGCATGCAATTCTAGTCATTTTCCTTCTCCCAGAAGAACACTTTACTTCCAATGTTTCTGATATAAACCAACACAGTGGCGTTTTGCTGAAAATGGAATAAGGTGTTAAAAGCAATAATTTGTTGCGGAAAAGGTGACCGATTTTACCTCAAACTAATTCATTCAGATTGTTCGAATCCTTCTTGATGGCTGGGGGTGGGGAAGAGAGATGTTGCCACATATTCGGGCGGCAGTCACGTGGCCGTTTGGTCATTCTTGCATCAGATCACAACAACAGCAACAGTGGCAAAAAACTAATTTCAATGAGAGCACACAGTAGAAGACGACACCAAACCTCACACACGACGCATAACCAAACACGTAATGGCACCATACGGCGTTCTTCAATTTTCAGGTTCTTTGCACTGTGTTTTTCTTGATTAGCATCAGCAATTCTGCAGTGACATTAGAATCTAAAGCCTCTGCTTTGATAACTGAATCCTTTCTTTTCTGCCAGCCGCTTGCTGTCAAGCAGACAGAAATATTATTTGGACAATACAAGTCCAATAGAGTGTTTTGTAACTCACAAACGCTAAAAAATCACCAGAATTCCGAATATTACAACGGGCATATTAGACGGCTGAAAAACACACGTGAGAAAAGCATACATGAGAAAGACAGGAACAAGTTATCACGAAAATATCCGCCTTTTAGCAAAAGAGCTATTAGAGGCGATGAAGATTACTCAAAAAAATTCTAAATTCCCTTTTACATAACAAGAACATATTTGCCCATGTAATCAAGAAATGGGTATCCTTTTTACAACATATATTATCTTAGTATGGAAGCAAATTCTACACTGGCGAAAAAGAAATCTGTGAGGAGAAGCCATGATTCGTACCTTGCAAGAGTTCTCTCAAGTACTACTAACAATGGTAATGTACTTAATAAATGATAAAAAGCTAGAGTGATTATTTGCAAAAGTCTCCACCCACCATTAAGAACCATAGGATCGGTCATTAATGTCCAACTATAAACCAATTTGCTTCACATTGGTAGAATAGAAACTGTTAGTCCATCAATTTGCTCTCTATTTGCGATAACTTCTTAGTTGGACACCAATACGGCTTTACACCAGCTTATTGTTGCAAAACTCAGATAGCTACGGTATATCAAGATATTGCCGATTCACTTGTCCAAAGTGAAAGAATTGATGCAACCGTTATAGACTTTTCCAAAGCTTGCGATTCAGTTTCTTAGTACAGACCTCTAAGTCAAACAATCGAATCGGAAGTAAGCCCAGGAGTAGTCATATGGAGGAAGAAATTAAACCTCGACAGCACTCAGTCAGAGCGAGTTTTAATTGATGACTCTATCCGACAAGATGTATGTGACGTCCGGCGTCCCTCAGGGTCCTGTGTTAGGGCCTCGCCCTTTTCTTATGTATATTAATGGTATCTGAACCGAAATTGAACGACAATCAGACTTCTCGCACATAAGTACGTGTATCGAAAAATTAGAGACAAATCCGACATTGATCAATTGTAAAATGATCATGATAAATTGATGAAATGGTCCTCGAGAAACGGAATGAAAATAAATACTGATAAAAGCAAAACATTAATTTTTAAGAATGCTCGAACACAAGAAACACTCCTCTGTACAATGAATAGACATAAAATTCATGAGGTGCATTATTGTAAGTATCTGAGCGTAATAATTTGTTGTGATCATCTGGCCTGATCACGTGTGACTGCTAAGACTTGGAAAGCTCTCCATTTTGTTATGCGCATGTTGCGGAATACAAACTGTAACACAAAACGTAAGCTTACACATATTTCATTTATTCCATAATGGAATACGGAGTAGCTTGCTGAGATCCTCCCAGAGATGGTCAGATTAAAGCGTTAAACCGAGTGCAGAAATAAAAGGGTAAATTTGCGAACAGAAACAATGGGCCAAATGCCAATTGGGAATAATTAGTTGCACGTAGAAAGGCAGCAGGATTGTGTGCCCCCTTTAAGGCTCACACTAAGCAACCCGCATGGAGAGCAAGCAGATTTGAAATGCAGTTACTTAATTAAGGGCGATCATTCACTCGAAATGAAATACAGAAAGCAAATAACAAATACAATAACATTTAGCTTTGTGAGTGGGACCACTGTCGAGAATTTACTTGTAGAAGTGCTAGCGACCCTTATCAGACTCACGCGAGTTGTGCATTTGAGAGTCCTTAAGAGAAAAAGTGTGATGTACAGGGAAGTGCGGTGACGTTTTTCAAAATACGTTAAGACCAAAAGTGTTGGAAAAGTGTAGTGCACATATCTGCCGTTCATATGTAGATTACTGTTTCTAGAAACATGCAGTTAAGTGAAATGAAGAGATGGGTACCGAGTAGATATGACCACTTTTTTTTATCTATTTTGTGCCTATTTATTATGCTTGTCTATTTTTATTTGTATTTTATTTTTATTTGTTTAGTTGTAAATATTTTTCAAATATTTATATTTTTTTCTTTTAAATTTTCTTCTTGAACTTTCTTTTTTGATTAACTGTCACATTGCGTTCACTCATTTTCTGTATTATTATTATTATTATTATTATTATATTATTATTATATATTATTTATTATCATCATTATTACTATTACAGTAAATCTTTCTCAATGCGCAACGTGTATAATGCGGAAATATGTCCAATATGAACGTAAATCGTGCTCTGGCCGAAAATGAATTTTTCAGTATTATACTACTTGTCTAATACAGAAAAAGTACTAGTTCCTTGAGATTCCGCATTGAGCCAGTTTTACTACATTATTATTAAATAATACAGTCGAGACTGTATTTTGAAGTTTCCCTTATAAATATTACAGAATATTCTAGTAGATTGCATTGTTCATTTGAAGACCCGAACACTTCTGTTTTCTCCTAATGGTTGCACGCCCAAGAAAATTTAGAAGAAAAAACCGCCCGAACCGAAGGGCGAGGAACCTTTTTCCCTTTCCTGTGCGCCAGACCGTCACCTTTCCTTTGCCCTTTCCCGCCGGCGGAGTCTAACGTTCTTTGCGGAACGCGCCAAAGAGATTAACGAGATCCTCAGAGACAAGGCGCGCGCGCGGCCGCACGACGGCGTCGCTCTGTGGCTGGCGTCGCTTTCGGCGGCGAGAACCCTGCGGCACGCCCGCCCTCCACCCACTCTTCCTCTCGCGTTGGCCCCACGCCCTCCCGTAGTCCTCCCGTCCCCTTCCGTCGCCCTCCCGTCGCCCTCCCGTCGCCCTCCCGTCGCCCTCCCGTCGCCCTCCCGTCGCCCTCCCGTCGCCCTCCCGTCGCCCTCCCGTCGCCCTCCCGTCGCCCTCCCGTCGCCCTACCGTCGCCCTCCGTCGCCCTCCCGTCGCCCTCCCGTCGCCCTCCCGTCGCCCTCCCGTCGCCCTCCCGTCGCCCTCCCGTCGCCCTCCCGTCGCCCTCCCGTCACTTTTGTAATTTTAGAAGTTTTTTGAAAATTATCTGAAAATAGCACCTGCGTCATTTTTATAAGTTTACTTTGAAATAAAAATTTTGAAAGTGTCTTTGAGGCACTACGTGCTCCGAAAATCAAAATATCCATATCAAATACAAGGAGCAACCACTTTAGCCACATCGGTGGAGGAATATCAATTTTTGTGAAAATTCTGCCTATGGGTTAACCGCTATCATTCTTCACAGACAGATGGACGGGCGTTTGGCCGTGATCTCATTTTCCGGTATCAAGGACACACAAAATCTGAATTATGACTACACAAAATGAAAGAAGTAATAGGAACAAAAAGTATCATTTTTTTGGAATGAGGGACTTACAACACAAAATCGTCGTTTTTCGCTGTACCATTACATAATTTGTATGTATCTGTAGTATGTAATGAATGTATGTAATGTATCTGTAGTATGCGATAAAGTAAAAACACAAAATCTATACAGAACCGATACCCTCCAAAACGTTTTAAATAGATGCAGAGATAAGTGCCATTAAAATGCATAATTGCGTTTATATTCGCCGTTTGTTTCTCGCAATGTGTTCCCGAGGCGCTCATTCAGCCCGAGTCTCCTGGCGGCCTCCAAGTCCAGCCGTGCGCACATCCAAGGGTGCACGCGTGCTCACACGTGCGAACGCTCACACGTCTGGGCCTCTCGCCGACGCCATACACGTTCGCCGGCACAGCTCTCACGCGCATGCGCACGCGCACTCGTGCTCGATGCCTCTCCGCGCGAACGCACGCCTTCGCGTGACCAGCGGCCTCCCCCTATACCTCATGTTGCAGACAAATCTGCCCCACTCCCCTTCCCAGGAACGATTGGTTGGTTGGTTGTTAGTGATTCCGGGTGCGTCAACTACCGAGGTCTTTAGTCCCGTAAGTGTAGAGCACGTTCTTTCTGCGGGAGGTAGCGGACATCTTCCTCCGCTGGATGGAGAGATCCGGACGGACCTACCGTCAGCAAGTGGGATTTTTCCCAACCAGGTATCTCCCACCAGCGGGGCACCGCCCTAGCCGGGACAACCTCTAAGCTTCCGACCGGTCTCCTGGCATGTGTAGTGTATGTTAGTGTAAATGTGTGTGTTTAAGGTGTGAAGGTAGAACACGGAAGAGGAAGGAAAGATCGCGCGAGGTTCGTGACCCGTTTGTTATGGTACTGCTCCGGCATTCGCCTGGTGTTGATGAGAGAAACCACGGAAAACTACCGATCAGAACAGCCGGCCGCTAGAATTCTCCTCCAGCTGACAGGCTAGTGTCGAAAACCCTGCCACAGTCGAAACTCGAACCTTGGACCTCCCGGTCGAGATGTTCTGGGAATCCGCGCCGTTTTTCGACGAGAAAATAAAAACTCTAATTACACCACGTTCGTAATGAAGAATTGTGAATTATAATAGCCGCAGTAACAGGAATAATTTCGCCTCAGTAGCAGAGATTCCGTTTCGCGTCCACCCCGACATGCGTTGGCTTCCCTCTCACCCAGCCCGGCGCGTCCCCCTCGTTCAGAAAAAAACCCTTTGCACAAAAGGGCCGCCGGTGTAATTTTACAAGACTAATTGTGCTTCGCCGTTTCTGAGAGTAACTCTGCCTGCCTTCTCTCGCTCTTCTCTCCCCGTCTCCGTTCTTGCGTCGTCCATACGTAATTACTACGTGACTTTTGTACGAGTGCGTTGAATTTTTATTGGTGCACTTGACTCGGCGGGCGAAGGATGGTGCGTGCTCCCACCGGTGGAGGCGCTGCTGAACCACACCCCCTATCACCACCACCGCTTCCCTCCGCTGCACCACAGGCCTGTAGCGTCCCGCTCACCTCGCCGGTCTTAGAGTGTGCCGTTAACGCGCTGCAAATATCAGGCAAATGAAACCCCCCTGCCGTTGCGTGCAGCGGGGAGTGGAGAAAGAGGCGGATGGAGCGGGGAGATCGGGGTGAGCGGGGAAGCTCCACTTTGTTCAGAGCTAAAGCCCGCCCGGTTCCGTGCATTGTACGCGGAGGGCGGTCTGCACAAATTAGTCGGTACTTAAGTGACGCGGGTCCGCGTTCGGCGATTTTTTAACCTCTGTGGAACACGCTTTCTCGCTCCGTCTCTCTCCCTTTGCGTTTCGTTTCTCTCGCAAGTACGCGAGCCCAGGGCAGGCGTTTGTACAGTCAACTGCGGCCACAGGTGGGCTGTGGTGAGTGGCAGATTTCTATTTTTGAAGATTGGTCTCTTTTTTTAAATAAAAAAGAACAATGTACTTTGTGACATGCTGTGACTGGATATAATTATCTTGTATTAATAATCCTCTGCCCATATTTTACGTCTGTGGTCCGGCGGGAGCTCGTGAGAACTGTCTAAAGGTAGAAAGTCAACGCAGAAAGTCTCTGCCTTTATCATGAGCACTGAAGGGTGTGAAACAGAGGGACTTCGTAAATGGTTTAGTAAATGTAGCTAATGAGAAAAGTAAAATAAAATAATTACAACGCACAGTTTTTTGTCATTGTGCGTATTTTTTTCAAGCAACATGTCATTATCAATGAACCATGAAAAGCCTTTATATTGTTAACCTAATGTTAGTGTTAAGTTCATCATTTTAGAGATTTTTAATTAATTGCTCAGATTTACATTTAGACATCACCTATTTAAAAAATAATATAAACGTTTTTTAAAATACATCATTAACTGTTTGGATTTAAATTATAATGCAAGTAAAATATAGGGACAACGTTCAACATAAACACTTTTACAAAGGATGTAAGATGCTCAAATCACTGACCTACCTTTACCGACTATTTGGTTAAAAAGAGATCCTGGTCGACAAAGGTACCGATTGAGTGAAGCCAAAACAGGTCTTCTAGCCTAAACCGTGGAAAGAAAAAGAGGAAAAATTTAAATTCCAATAGTTTATAACAAGATTCTTAATGCAAAAATTTCATACAGATCGGAAGAAACGTTATTTCTGTTGTGCAAATGACATTTGAAGAGAAATATAACCATCATAAATGTTATAGAAATGATGTTTGTGACATCTATTTCTTATTATATGTTGACTTTTCACCACATGAGCTACGCGTTCATCTTAATGTTTTCCCATTTTCATTGTATTTGATTAAGTAATACTAAATAAAACACCAATTAACAGACATTAAAAACTATTTCCGTTTTTAAATGTCATAATTTATGCAAAATACATGTTTTTTGGATACTAGACTTATTTCTTGTGTATAAGAGAACAATAACGTAATAATACATTAGTTACCTGAATAAAAATTGGATAAGGAATTAAAACAAACTGAAAAAATCAAATTAAAATTCGTCGTTTAATTTCATAATACTTTGCTTCTAATGAACTCAGCGCAACTGCTATATGAATGTAACACAAAATGATTCTACCTCTCTTTAGATAATTACAGCTCCGAATGCAATCCGAAACTATTATTAAGAAAAAGAATACTTGCTGGGTAAACTTGCGTCAAATGAGTGCATGTTTTAAGAATGTAATGTTAACCATCAAATTTCAGACCATTTAAAATGAACGGACAAATTTGCTTGCTGTATTGAATTACCTATTCCAACTTGTCCTGGATATTCATTTATTTCATTTGATTTTTAGCCCATCTGCAGTAAATACGTACTTTCTGTGATATCTGAAAGCATATTAGACGGTTCAAAACTTGATATGAAATACGACGTACGTTTTTAAAAGAAAAAGTTCAAATAGAGTATTAATCATTTTATTAATCACAAGAATTTTCTTCGTTTAACGTCACTAACGTATTAAATGTTGAAAATTTTGGGAAAATTTATAATTTTCCAAGGTATGAAAATTAAAAAAAGTCTTGAATGTCATAACAAAATTGAAATTTTTACATTTTACGTGAGTAGTAAAATCAACAATTACATCCCTTTGAATCTGACAATATTTTAATATACAATCGTGACCTACTACCGACAACATTAAATGAATTTAACAACTTAAATGACATAATGTACAAGAAGACTCCAGTCTCATGGAGTTCTCGCGTTGACCGAGTTAACTAGGAAGTAGCCACAACTCATTGTCCCTGTCTTCATTGATTCCTAACAAAACCTCGTCGCTTCCTGAGTTCATCGCTTGGCGCCCCCGCCTTCTCCCAAAAGTAGCTGCAGCGGGGGTGGGGGTAATTTCCATCCCCGAAGGCGAGGGAGACGAGGGCCTTGCGGCACGGCGCCCGGGGGCAGGGGCGGGGGCGGGGCCGTCCGGCGACAGCAGATAACGGCGGCAGGAGCGGCCGGGGCTCTGCGCTGATCCTAAACAGATTCCTCTTTAAGCCGCCGACGTACCCGCAGCGCCCCCTCGCATGGGACCCCGGCGACCCGCCCCCTCTTTCTCCACCAAGCCCCCCTCGTCGTACAGTCGCCCAGCAACGAGCGGGGAGTACTAACAAAGTTGGCGGGGCTCGACACAAGTATTTTTTTCTTCTTAATTCTGTAAATTTACAATCTGTTCAAAACAAGAATACTAAAAATACTGTTAAAATTACAATTTTCATTGAGAGGTCACCCATGGTCATCTTCCTTTATCATATTACACACTTACAACAAGAACATGTTGACAAAACATTTGATGTTTGACTTTATTACAATATTAACAATATTGTAATTATTAATAATCTATTTGTCAAATCCAATAGTTTGAGCTTTTTCAGTCTTTTTACTTCTAAACTATTGTTCAGTAAGTTTATAGCTTGTACATTAGTACGGTTTTCTAGTTTGCTAAAATATTTATGGCTAAAAGTTTTAATTTCTTGTTGTACTGTTGGCATGTTAAAATCATTATGTAGCACATCGTTTAGGACGTACCAAGGGGCACTATCAATGTCTC
This sequence comes from Teleogryllus oceanicus, assembly GCA_964035755.1. Taxonomy (NCBI): domain Eukaryota; kingdom Metazoa; phylum Arthropoda; class Insecta; order Orthoptera; family Gryllidae; genus Teleogryllus; species Teleogryllus oceanicus. The sequence goes on from CAXIVR010000011.1 coordinate 53,223,695, forward strand.
TCAGAACCTTGGATTGGAATCTCTGTATGATTTGAATGTTTGACCTGCAAGTTGATCCCCAGAGCCGAGACAAGTAAATCATCTCAAAAATGTTAATTTTAAAAGAAAAATTTTAGTGCTGTAGACTAATACATATAATTTTCCGTAGAAATATCATAGAATAACACAAGCAAACAACCCTGGAATTGTAGGTCCTCTTTTTCGGACATAAATGGTAAGGATGCTCCGGTAAGAAGATGGTAAGGAGAATTCGTGTCAAAGGAAGGGGCTCCGTAAAGTTCAATTTACTGAATATTAATATTGCAATTATTTAAGTTTGTGAAAGACTCCAGAAGAAGAATTAAATTCCCATATGCCTGTTTATTATTTTCTGCATTAAATATTGTGATAAGCCAAGAACACTAAGTTTAATTTGAATTCTAAAATCGGCATCCAGCATTAGTAATAATGGGATCGTGTGCAAACTCGAATGTCAAAGAATACGCTTTCTTAGGACAACCGATGAACAAAGTGTAATATTCCATACTTGCTGTCAAAACACTGTGCAGATGGACGACCCCGAACACATTACACACAAAAGGTGTGGAAAGCACATTGAAACAATGTGAGCAGAATGCGATTCTCTGGAAAACTTAAAAGAAACAGTATCTTCAAAGATATTGAAGCGTGCACACGTAAGCGGTTGGTGAGGTGCGAGTAAATTTTCAGTGACAGCTTATTATATACATGACAAGCAAAGAGGGGGCTTATGATTAAGCTGATAGCTTGGTATTGTTTAAATAGTAATACTGAATTGTAATTCTGGATTTTGTTAATTTAGTAGTTGAAATTTTGAATTAAAATTGACTCCCGGCAATTTTTTTTATTGATATTATATTGCTACTGACAAACATTAGTTAATTTTACAGGAATATCCAGGGTCGTTGAGTTTCTAAAATTTACTTTTAGTTATTTGTAAGCAGCTAGAAAGTGAGTCCAAGACAACTAGCAATTGTTGTAAATATTTAGAGAGCACTGGTAAAGATGAAAATGGCAACCTAGAGTCGAGAAGAGAGCGAGAGTCGTAATTGAGCCACATCGTATCTTATATACGTGTTATCGTACTAAATGAATTGTTATTTATTTTGTTTGCAGAATCGTTTTAACTACACATTGTGCGAGAATTCTGTTGACTTTCATTATATCATTGACGATTGTATAGATTGTATTTTAGACATTTTCTGTTGATAACTCAAATTTGTCAAAATAATAAAAGTATCAATTGACTGTAGGACGTTCGTAATTTATGATGCATGGTGATATTGAAAATGGCAGAACCATTGTTTCTGTAATTACGTAATCATATTAATGAAAAATATCATTAAACTCTATACTTCTATTTCATACATTATACTTGTTTTGCAATTTGATTTTGTGCGTGTATTTGTTTAGCCATTTGAAAAGTATTTTGATATAGGCTGCATAAAAATATTTGCATATGTGATGGTTATTTCCATTATTACTTATTAAATAATGCGATAATTTGCACTGCTATTTGGTGTTTGCAGCATTTCCATAATATCTCGGACCATCTATAAGTCACGATTTCTAGCTTTTTGATATCGTTAAAACATTACAGGGAAACCTGGAAAGAGATATCTCCTTCAATGTACTCTAGTTATGGTACATATAGAAGATATTCCCGCAACTTGCAATTTAGAGGGGATTGTAATGACGCAAATTTGAGTAATGTGAAATTATATAGCATCACAAAATCGTACTACTTCATACACCGATATGGTCCAGTAAATCAATGTACACGGCTGGAACGCAATGCAACTAATTAATATGTATAAACCGAGTCGATTGAATGTAGACAGGGATTGAGGATGAAAATTTCTAGTGGCTACTCACAAAAGCGCCCATATATACATGCAACAAGCAAATTAAACAATTTTGTCCACTAACAATATGTCCTGAAATTCATCTGATAAATAAATGTTATTGAATATTGCTACTTTTACAATCACGTTATAAAAGATTAGATATTTTTAAATTAATTTGTAACATATTAATATTATATAAACTGTTAATATTTTAATACAGTTATGAATGCCGTAGTTATAATAATCAGAAAATTGCTAAGTGAAACAAACATTGCGATGTATCTTTTATTTAAGAACATCAGCAGATTTTTTTAGGAACAGAATATCATCCCAAGAAATATTATTTTCTGTTATTCCAAAGCCTTGCATTATGCATAATATAAAAATAATAATTCTTTGCATTAGATTTTAACTTGAATGTTATTTCATAACATGCTGTGCCCGTAATTACTTTGATAATAGCTATTTTACATTCTCGCGTACTATATATGTAGCATAGAAAAAGTTACACATAGGCATAGTATAAAAAACGGCAATTTTTCGCGAGTAAAATCGTATTAAAGCTCCAAGATACTGAAACAATGAGTAATTCTTTAGCGAGAATTCACATTTTGTGTCTTTGATATCAAAAAATTGGGTTTTGTGAGTTATTCCTCCTGTGAACAACACAAGCAGCCAAACCGTAAGGAAAATTTTCACTGAAATGCATTGTATTCTTGCTGTGGAAAATTTGAAAAGTATTTCAAATGTTCACACTCCGTCACTCGCGCTTCCTTACTTGCACTTGGGCTCCGTTTAACAAACATATTATGTTTTTCTTTATTAACACAATCAATATATTTATTTATTTGTGCTTATATTTTTAATTTAATACACCATGAAAAGAAATATAAATAATTATAAACCATATTTGAATCTTTTATTATATACTGTAATATAACTTTTATTGTATTTGCGATACTCGCTCGGTCATTCGTAGCACGAGTACTCATTCGCGCGCTAGACTATGTCCAACGAACCCATTATTTAGCTAAATTATATTATAGGCTTCCGCGGCCAGAGTCATGATCTGGGCTGTCCGGGTGACGCTGCGTGGAAGGCTGAGGTATTGTGGACCGACATATTGTGGTCCTCTTCAGGGCTGTACTGTCATAAAGAGTACAGTCCTGAAGAGGAGCGCGATATGTCGGTCGAACGGCTCCTCGGTCTTCAACGTGGCGCCACTCGGACAGCTCAGATTATTATTTAGCTTTCTTCGTTTCCTAGTATTTGCCTAATGACAAAGAGAAACTGGTTATCACAATATTTGAAATATTAAAACTCTCTCATATAACAGAAAAAAAAATCAGTTTGATTAAGACTGCAAGAACACCGTTCCATACGCCAGTACTCGCATGTGGGATTCTGATAAAGAAACAGTAATATTAATTCAGGGTATAGTCAACTAAGTATAAAACGATTTTAATGTTTGTCTTGTATATTAATCTCAGTAATATTGTACATTATGTATCAAATACACTGGCTTCTTCTATAAGGTACTTTTGGTGATGTGTTAAAAAAGAGCTCTGTCACTTGCCTACTTCGTTGTACTATATTGGACCGTTTGTTCGATCGTATATTTCAAATGTATGGAAGGCACTTGATGTAGATAATCAATTGCATTCGCATGCACAAATATTCATTCATTAGCATAATATGAAATTTAATACTATAGTAATGACTAAATATGAGAATCGAGAGACCAGGTGTTTAAACACTTTCATGATTGTTTTACGGTTGTTTGAATGATGCAATCTTCTATTATTACAGATTTTACGAGTGGATTTTGGTAGAAATAAATATGAACTAGTAACATTACGTTGAAAATATGCTTTATCAGAGACGTTTTTATATTCATATAACCATAGACCTGTAGTTATAAAAGTGTATTATTCAGTAATATTCTGTGCACTATTCAGTCATACATTGTGGATTGTAAAATCCTTCGTAGGCATCCCTACAAACCATCCATCACACATCGAAACACGAAGATGTAAGAAAACGGAGTAAGTTAAGTGCTCTGTAAAGATATTAAATATTACGTTGTGAACGATTGTCGATATTTCCCTTGCTAAAGAATAAATGTAATATTTAAGATCAACATTACATTGTGATCAGTAAAAAATGCATTTTGTTGATTCGTTTTCCCTAAATAATTGACTAAATATCCTTCTGATCCAGTTCACTTTTTTGACTTTAAGCGTTCTTTCATTTTTCAATTTTTTCATTTTTTTTAACAGTATTACGTGATTTTTTGAAAATTCTACGATTTTTAAAAAAAATTTCTTTTAATACAATAACTTTAAATTGAAACGACATTTAAAAATTTTTTTTTTTCTCTTGGATCATTCAGTGCCATACTACATGATAAATTACATAAAATTTAATATTCAGATAGAAATTTGACTGAATTGCGTTAATATTATATTTTTAACTGATTTATGTCAGATGGTATGTGATAATAAACAACGAAAATATTAAATTAGTTCAGTGTGAAACGCTGTCATATTATCGCAGCCTGTCGTTAGGCGTTTTCACATATATTCAATTTAATTATGTTTTATATATTTTTAATTATTTTAATATGTTGCGTAAATAATGACCTAATGATATACATTTGTGTTAATTGTATTCATTTCTATACAGTTATGTTTTAATATAATTTTCTTTTCCCAAAACATTTGTTAAATTTGATTCAAGTTTTTTACACTAAAAAATAATGGCCAAGTTTTCAAAACCCACGTATGAAAAAATTTAAAAAAACTGTTTCAGAGGATGCTAACTATATATGGTCATAGAAAGAAGGTCAACAAGCCACCAGACCACATCCGTCAGGGAGCTCATCAAAAGTTCCTCGTGAGAACCGTGTGCCGGGCACTCTGATGTACGAGTGTAGCGGCCTGTATAACCACGTGCCACGACACGCTCACCTGTCCGGGCGCAAAAATTATGTTCATTTCCTTAACGGCTTTGGATTACATCTGTTAATGCAGCCGTTTAGAGCGATACCGTTCCGGCTAATGTTATTTAAGCGCCCTCGGGAACTCGGGGCGGGCGCGGGATTTTGGGGCCACCGCCAACCGCGTACAGTCGTTGTCTCCCACTCTAGGTCTTTGCCCACCAGAGGTCACCGTGAGTTTATTCGAAACTTCGGACACCAAATGTAATTGGGAAAGTCTATGTCATAAATACAATGGATCGAACTGGATTACAATGTTTAAACTATACCCAATGATTGATTTCTGACCTTAATCACCTATTGATTTCGGTTTTAAAATTGATTATAGTTTAATTGTATCTAATCTGTTCAAATTTAGTTCGTAAGATATGGCTCGATAAAATGTGAAAAATCCAAATTATTCTACCACATTCTTAGAAAACACTGAAGCTCCGTGGTGTATAATCATTTAATATTTCTATAACAAATTACAAATTGAATGTTTACAGATTTTATGCCGAACAAGAAAATATTTTTTTGTTGCATGAGATTTGCTGGAGGTGTTTGATAATGTTGTTCTGCTTGATATATTACATTTTTTTTTGGTCAGTTTTCCTTGGACAACTGGTATAATGCTGAGATGATCCCTCACTTTTCTTTTCAATACTTTACGTATCTTTTCTCCCCTCAGAAACAATTTCCTCGTCCTTATTCAGTTTGTGAAATAACTGAACGCATTTAGAATATTTGGTCAATATAAATACTTTTCGTTTACCTTGTGTTTTTTTTGTGTCAGTTGTGAATCCATGATTTGTAGAACTTCATGACTTTATATTGTATTTCATGGTTAGCTGTTAGATCGTTGTTATTGATGCAATCTTAAGACAAACATAAAAAGCAAGGAAATGTTATTGCAATAGGAAGTGACATTCTTAACAACATTATAAGAAATTCAGCATATTTCGTGAAACAAGCTTGTATTTCATTTATCGAACAGTATTATATTAAAAATTACCTGACTCCGGTATTTCAATAGTCAATGAGTTGTCGAATAAAACAACATGAATATTTGCCCTCGTGCTTGTGTGTATATATGCCATGAATGTAATAATATTAAAACTTTTGAATTGTTAAATGCAACTCATAACATTATTTCTTTTAATATTTGTACACAATAGAACATTTACTTGAAAAACACACAAATCGCAAAAAAATATTTGATATTATTTCTATTTGGAATATACGTAATTGTTCATTTCCTTGGTACTTAATTTTCTATTTTTTATAATTTTTTTTGTTTTTAGAAACCTTACATTCAAAATAATTCTAAAATCTGACTATTGTGAGCGCAAAATATTTTCCCGTTTCATATTAATTTCAATCTTGAGTTTATGCTCGTGTTAAATGGGGTTAGTAAAATTATTCACTTCGAATATAAATTTGTCTAGAAAATTTAATGAAATTGTTTCCTCGAAAAAAGTCTGTTTTAAATTTACACTTCATGTCAGAAAATTAGAATTAATCCTGTATTATGTCTCACCACTTAGCTTTAAATTGCTGCTGGGAGTTAGAAATATAATTTCGTTTATACCAGACGTACAATTTCTTTTTTGACGTCCTTAAAATATCACATTTCTCTTTCCGTGAATATCCCCTTTATTCCGAAATTTGCTTGCGAGTCTGACCGGAGGCGATTTGGTTTGGTTAGGTTTTTTCGTGTTTCCGGGCGCGTCAACTGCTTTGGTTATTTGTCCCGTTAGTGTAGTGCATGTGTGTTTCTCGGGAGATGGCGGTGATCTTCCCCCTCTGGATGGCGAGATCCGGCGCCGACCTACCGTCGACTAGTGAGGTTTCCCCCTAACCAGGACTCTCCCACCAGCGGGGCACCGCCCCAGTCAGGACAAACTCTAAGCTCCCGACCGGCCTCCCGGAATATGTGGTAATGTCGTGCATATTAGTGTAAGTGTGTGTGTAAGGGGAGAGCATAAGACAGGGAAGAGGAAGGAAATATCGCGCGCGGTCCGTGGCCCGTTTGGTAGGGTACTGCTCCGGCATTCGCCTGGTGTTGATCGGAGAAACCACGGAAAACTACCGATCAGAGCAGCCGGCCGCTAGAATTCTCCTCCAGACAGCGACTGAATTCGTCCTAGCTGAAAAGCTAGTGTCGAAAATCCTGCCGCCGTGGGGAGTGGGAAGCTAGGACCTCCCGGTCAGAGGCGCTGCAGTGGCATGAGTTGATGCACTGAGCTACCGCTCCCGATTGACCGGAGGCGACTATACGTATAACGTGTCCCGCCGCCTTCGCAGGCTTTTGTCAGCGGCGCGGCGTGTGGTTGAGCCAGCGTCAGTGTCCGAGCAATCGTCGCGGCCGTCGCCTGTCCAGCTTTTCTCCTCCGGAATAAATTTGAGCAAGTGCGAGTTCCGCGAATCCGCCTCCTACTTCTGCGAGGGCCCGACGGACCGCCCTCGTCACCGTCCACCACACCGCAGCTCCCCGACTTCGTTCTGGCTGCTCCGGCAAATGTTCAGTTTATAATCGAAACGTATGCTCTGTGCCCTTTAATACTCGCCGCAATGAAAATGTAAATCCAATGATATTTGCTTTATTCCGGATCTGTTTACACTAGGTCCAATTAAATCAAATTAATTCCGATGGAAGCTAGCGAAAGCCTGGCCTCCGGCGTGTGAGCTCGCTTTCAATTTTCTGTTAGGCGATGTTGGCGGTACTGGAGCGCGGGCTGTAGGGAAACAAAAGACTCACACGCGTCTCTCCGCTGCTCTAACCGGACCGCCCATGCGGGGCGGAGACAAGATGAGCGAAACGGAGAAGGAGGAGGTCAGGGGATTCTCCGCCGAGAGAGATGTTGCAACTACAGGGGATAGACTGCCGGCTGCCTCCACTGAGAGCAGACTCTAGCCGCTTCCGATACCATTCTACTCGTTCTTCCACTCTGTACAGCTTCCCCTCCCGCATTCGAACACCTCACACACATTCATATTCGCCTTTTTTTACTTTTTCGCCCCTACATACTTACGTATTCTTTATACTGCATCGAAATATAGCGACTTTTCGTCCGAAAACTTATATTGCGGGCATTTGCCTCTACTTGCAGTGCATTACTTCCGCTCTCACGTCATATAGTAAGAATTCACGTTTTATGGATCTTTGATACCTAACTATTGTGGTACAACAGCTCAACGGACTCATAGTTTGTGGCAATATTTATTAGTTTTGAAAATTTTTAAAAATTCAATCTTTAACGAAATTGGGATCTGCGCGAAATTCAGATCACATTTGCACTATTCGAGAAAAAATTAAATAAAACATTTGTGTCTGTGTTTGGAAATTACGTGAAAACTACTCATCTTAGCGAAAAATTGTATATGGCCTTATTTACTGATGATCTTTGAAGGACAAAAATCTCATCTTCAATACTGTAGTTCTAAGAAAATGTCGACAAAATGTTTCACTTTGTTCCATCAGAGAAACAAATCATCAAAAATATTGGAGCGATTTTGAGACAAATTTAGAAAATGTGGAGGTTTCGTGAAGTACCTTAAAAATCAAAATATCATACTTGAATGATCTGAGTTTCCCACCTTTGCTCCAAACCAAATTACTATACTGCGGTTTTTTCACAGTTGAACTTGTTTCGTCAGCTGTTCGGCCAGCTGGACAGTCTCCAATGGAGCTTACCGTCACTATATTAGTGACGTTAAGCTCCGATTGGAGCACTGTCACAGCTGGCCGACCAGCTGACGAAACGTCAAGTTTAACTGTGAAAAAACCGCAGTATACTATTGTTACCAAATATATCAGCTACTACCAGATTCCGCTACTACCAGATTCTCTTTCTAACTCACCATCCTGATTCCTCGCTTTCCTTCTTCCCAACTTTCACATTCTTTTATTTCCCTCAGAAGAGGTGTCTCAGGGCATCAAGTGATGTCAATGCAGTCCCTGACCGGGAGGACACAAGCACGAGTCCCGAGAGTGGCAGGATTTTCGACAGTAGCTAGATAGCTAGGTCCAGTTCAGTCGCTGTGTGGAAGAGAATTCTTGCAGCCGGCTGTGCTGATGGTAGTTTTCCTTGGTTGCTCCGATCAAAGCAGGCGAATGACCCTAACAAACGGGCCACGGACCGTTCTCGGCAATCTTTTCTTCCTCTTTCTTGTCCAATTCTTATCTCTTACTTACAAAATAGATTTTTATACATTTTCTGTGAAAGAATTATTATGAATAGGATGACTGTGTGTTTGAAAGTCAAATTATAACTGTTTTAGACATGTTAAATATCAAATTGCTCTGAATAAAATTGTAAGGATTGTCCAAAGAGTTATAACGAAAGAAATGACTAAGAGAAAAACGTACTATCTTAACCCGCACGGTTATCTGAGTTCAAAATACACTGGTTTTGTAATATGAAATGATAATCATTATTTTCCGTATATCTAATTTCGTAGTATTTCATGTGTACTAGAGAAATAACAAGGTTTTATATTTATTACAATTTTAATGATTTTCATGCGTTTATTAATGAAATATTTTATCAATAAAGGTTCAATTTCCCTCTCTACTCATTTCATTCTTTGTATACGTGTATCTCGCTTTGGAAGCTTAATTTCTTTGCATGCTGGATAAATTGCTAATTCCTATTTTTCATTATGCTCCAGTCATCGAAATACTCAATATTTGAGTTCCTGAAATGAAGATACAACTTCGATACGACACGCTATATATTCGTATCGTCATTTCGTATCTGCCATTTCCAAATATATTTTTGAATGTCCTGACCATTATTAATCAAAAACTAAGGATAATAATCCGTTTTAATTGATATCAGAACAATTTTTTTCAATTATAAACGAGTTCTCTTCCATTAAGAATTAAAGTACGAGAGAAATATCTCAAAAATAATTTGTACGGTATATTTTTCACCTAAAAATCCTCAAAGTGTATCAAGGTTTTAAAATAATGCACGACATTGACATATTTTTACATCGTAATATTGATTATAAAATTATTTTTAACTGAAAATTATCCCCAAAACCCTGCCTCGGTATTTCTGAGATAGCCGTCTGGGTCAGTTTTCTATTTATTTTCTGTGCCGACGTACCGCATAGAGTGATCTTCACTATGTACTCAGGTGTGGGGTTGTGAGCAAGGCTGTTCCGAAAGTCTGTAATTTCAATAACATGAAACGTTTTTAATCTTAAATGAGCATGTAGTTTAGACACGTCAGTGTATTGTATCATGTACCCTTTCATCAGCTCTACGAGATAATCAAAATTTTTAGAAAAAAATATTTTCCATCAAGAAATTATTTCCCCAGGTATGAGTACTGACAAGATATATCAATTGTGCATAAAATGGTATTTGCATGTTTACATTTATAGACAAGCGATTAGATTGATTTGAATCATACTTTTAGAAATCAATGTAATAATCCGTTGGGAGCCGTTTCTGATACTATGTTGTTTTTTTAAACGGGCAGTGTTTAATACATTCTAAATTAAAACTACGAATAGGTTTATCAGTCCATTATCTAACAGGCGCCGAACGCGTTTCATTGACATGCTTTGCACGCGGTTGATCTTTGCCTGCTCACTTTGTCCGAACGGCCTCTGGAGAGGACCACGAGCCTTGTCTGCCCCCGACGCTTCGCCAGCTCTCCCTCGACGAGGCGGGGGCGGGTGGCGGCGGTCTGCGATCCCGAGCGGCTGTTATGACACCTCCTAACGAGCGACAGGCGCGCGGGGACTGCCGCCCTCGACCCCTCGCCCCTATCGCCCCCCCCCCCCGGCTCCGCGCCCCGCGGCCCTGCGGATCTCTGTCCTGCCCCCCGCGGCCCCCCGCCCACCCCACTGCTCCACCCGCCACGCCCCCCCCCCCGCTCATACCACTCCGCCCTCGCTCCCCCCCCACCCGGCCTCTGCCAACCCCACCCCAAGCCGCCCCTGCTGCCATAACGCTCCGTCTCCACACCTGTCTCCCCCTCGCGCCCGCCTCGCCCCCGCCCTACCACCCCGCCTTCACTCACACCTCTTCCCGCCCACCCCACCGCCTCTGCCCTCAGCCAACACCACACCAACCCGCCCCTGCCTCTGCCCTCAGCCAACACCACACCAACCCGCCCCTGTTGTCGTAACGCTCCGTCTCCACAGCTCTGTCTCGCCCCCCGCCCATACCACTCCGCCTTCACTCATGCCACCTCTTCGCGCCCACCCCCACCTTGCCTCTGCCCCGCAAACACCCACAACCCGCCCCTGCTGCCGGAACTTACCGTGTCCTCATCTCTGCCTCACCCGTCGCCGACCCGCCCTGCTTCCGCAACCTGGCTCCTCCCCCTCCATTTCTGTCGTCTCTTTCTGCTTCTGCATCTGTTTCCCTTCCGACAACACCCCTCTCTTTTCCGCTCTTATTAACCCCGACGCCGTTCCGTCACCTCCTTTACCATCCTGTTTATCTCTCTCTCTCTCTCTCTCTCTCTCTCTCTCTCTCTCTCTCTCTCTCACTCACTCTCTCCAAAATCTGTTACCCACAGCTCTCCTATTGCCCGCTGCCCTCGAAACTCTACCCTCCACCCTCCGCTCTTTTTTGACCATCTGCTATCTGCCCTTCCTGATTTTACCTTCACTCTTCTAACTCTATCCTCCACTCACTACACTCCTCCTTTCATCCTCAACGCTGTTTCGGTCTTCCTCCCTTGTCCTCGCCATCATCTTCACCCTCTTCCCTTATCTCTCGCGTCCCGTTGCCTCACTCTGGGAGAACTTCACGCGGCAGATCGTTACGTCCCGCGCCGATGAGCTGAGGTGCCGGCTACTCCACAATATTCCCCTCCCCCCACCCGTTCTCAGACCCTTGGTCCCCGAGGAGTTGGTAGACCAGAAGGGCCTGCCCCCGTTCATCTCTACGCGTTAGCATAACAATGTGCGGCCGATCTACTGTATTCTCTTTCGTATCTTCTATGCAAATTTCTTGCTGCTTTTCACATTATTTCTTTTTTCGTTACTACTAGCTGCTGCTTGTTTTCTTACCGTCTAATGTGGTATCTCAATACATCATCCGGAGGTATGTGTTGGTCCGAACCACTAGTAATGTCATTCGAAAGAAATGTTTTTAGGGATCTAAAGTATATAAGAAATTAAATGATTTTTGAGAAGAATTTAAGGGTGATCAATATTTATTTACAATTAAAAATAGGAAACCACGAATGAACTTCGTTATACGTACAGTATTATTAACCCTAGCATTGCCAAGTTAATTTTGGTAACGTGTTTTACCAACCATGGGCACAAAGTGCCCATATGTTTTAATCCTTATTATGACTAAAATATTGTAATTAGATAAATTAATCTGTGAACATGAATGATTTATATTGTAATTAGAACGATTTTATTAAGTACAAATTGTTACATAACAATTAAGGTAATTAAAATTACTGTTGGATAATCTTACAGCACATTGTTAAGTTTCAATGTTTACCATTACTTCAATAACATCTTCATTTAAACCACTATCAGTCATCCTAATCCTTTTCAACAACACAGGCTGAGTTCAACTCCCACGTACAAACAGCTACACTCTATTGCTTAGAATGGATGACGATCACTACAGTGTTGCCGAAGTAAATCAATAGCCTTCATATATTTTGTCACAAGTTTTACCAATCACGGGCAATAATTTCCCGTGCACGAAAATATCGCATATTTAAAAAAAAACCTGTAAGGTTATTACGCAGATTTAATTTTTTTAACGTAGAATTAGGTGTTATTGACTAATAGAATAAGAATTAAAAATATCTGAATCCATTTAAAGCGCATTTTGATTTAGAAAGGAATTAATGGGCACTTTTTTCCCTTGCCTCTTCAAGCTAGGGTTAATACACTTTGAAACTGAAACCTATGATAGACTAAAGAGTTTGAAGACATTCCATCAATCTAAGAGTGTGAAAAATGTTGAGAAACTCTGGACTATCAGGATCTGTTATTGTCTCACACATTCGTACAAAACCTTCAATAAACTGCTACGTTGTTCGAACGAAAGTTGGTACGTGCACTTTCGAATCGTTTCCGATTCATCTGCAGATCTGACGTGATCGAAACTGAGATTCTACCTCGTCAGCATTTTAAAATTTCTTTTTTAAATTTTCGTATTCATGTGTTTTTAACCTAGTTAGGTTTTATCGCTGAAAAAATTCAAATGATTAGAAATCGATAATTTCATTTGATAGTGCTTAGCTTTTAATCCCTACTATTCCTACTTATAAATTGTTTCACAATTGAATATTCGGTTACATGCTACTCCGATCCAAATACCCACGAGAAACAAAACCACAATCGATAACCTCCAATCGCTCTTCCCGGTCTGTGCTCCCGTCGCGAGAAAACTCACTAGCGTACGTTCCCACTATCATTTCCCTCCTTCACCCCGCACCAACACACGATCCCCCGCCACCACCGCCTCCCCGTCTCTCCCCTGTTGCCCTCGTCACCGCCACAGCCCCGCCCCGCGTCGCCGCCCCCGCCGCCCCCGCCGCCATCGCCGCCCCCGCCGCCATCACCGCCCCCGCCGCCATCACCGCCCCCCCGCCATCACCGCCCCGCCGCCATCACCGCCCCGCCGCCATCGCCCCGCGGCCTCCGCCGCCACCGCCGTCCCGCCGCAACTGCCGCCTCCAGCCGCCCGCGTCGCGCCCCCGCCGCCGCTGCCCCTGCCGCCGCCGCGCTACCGCCGCCACCGCCGTCCCCTGCCGCCACCGCCGCCCCACGCCGCCACCGCCGCCCCACGCCGCCCCACGCCGCCCACGCCGCCCCACGCCGCCCCACGCCGCCCCACGCCGCCCCGCCGCCCCGCCGCCGCCCCCGCCGCCACCGCCGCCGCCGCCACTGCCGCCACCGCCGACGCCGCCTCCCCCCGCCGCCACCCAGCGCTCGCCGCCGAAGCGCCGCACGTCTGATGGAGGCAATCGGAAACTGATTGCGCGCGGGGGCGCCGGGGCCGGGGGTGGAGGCGGGGGAGGCGGGGACCGCGGGGGCAGTTCGCAGGCTCCGGGACGCCGTCGGCACCGCCCTCCGGAGCCGCCCGCGCCTTTTAACCGACGCCTCATTTGATCTCGGATTAATCCGGGGGCATCTCGGCGGTCCGTGAATAATGCACGGTCCCGGCGGGCGGGCGGCGGCGGCGGTGGCGGCGGCGGCGGCGGTTTAATTCGTTGCGGCGCCGTTGGTCGCGCGACCGTCTCGCCGCGCGCGATTTCCCACGGCCTCGCCGCGCCTCGCCCGCGCCTCGCCCCGCGCCCCGCCCCCGCGCCGCCACCGGCCCCGCCCTGCCACTCACGCCGCGACGCGGCGCGGGACCCCCGCCCGCCTACCTATTCCATTTTGGTTCATCTGAGCACGTGTGCAGGCGGAGGAACAGTGCTGTGCTTCCGCTTCATGTTCCTAGGTTTCATTTGTATTCTGTTCGTAGACTGTCTGTTCCTTTTCTCAATTTACCTGTTCATATATTTCTTCATTATTTTAATCATCCGTGGCAGTGTCATGTTTTGTATACGTTATGAATCAAGTTATACAACAGGTTCTTTTTCTGGTGGTACCTCTACTAGTTTTTAATAACATAGGACGTTGAGGATTTTTCTAATAAACAAAATTCAATTTTACAATTATTCAATTTTACTTTCTCGTGCTTAAGAGGGAACTTCTTAAGAAGAAAAAAGTAATGTAATGCTGCGCGAAAAAACGACGCGGTTCAGGCAACAAAAAAGTGGATACATTCAATTGCTAAAGTTAGTAAAAATCCTCTAACACGTCATGTAGCACATGTTTAATGGGACCTTAATTCCGAAAAACCGTTTGACTGCTAAACATTTCTCTGTTCGTCCGTCTGTGAACAACGTCTATACTGTTCAGCCAATTTTCCCTCAAATCGATATTCCTGATGTCACAGCTCCTTTAATATGACATGTAGCTCCTGGGACACTTCGAAAATTTTCAAACAAAATTTCCCATCGATTTTGATTAAATTTTGTAGTTGGATAGTCTAAAGAACGTTTAAGAGAATAGCGGAGGTCTCATGTTGGTTAAAAACTCTGATTTTTCGAAAATTAAAAAAATTCAAAATTTTTTCGGTGTCTTGCTACAACTACAATTATGAATATACATTTTTTTCTAAATGAAATTTGTTCATAAAAGGACTGAATATGACATAAGGACATGTTGAATTTTTCAAGAATTCGAAAATTTTCTTCGAGAATTTGAGTAATTGAGCGTCAAACGTAATCGCCCCCTCTGATAATCCCGCGCTTCCTGATCGTAATTTTACAAGTGTGTTGAGGCATTTGGATGTTACATACGTTAGAGTATGTATATTATTTCACACTTCTTTGTTCGTTTCTTAAATTGTAGCTTTTGATACGTTTACAAATAAATCTTTTAGATATTATTTCAAACCTATTTGAAGGTTTCTGTTACCCGCTAGGCCTCAGTCACCGGTTCCCACTTTACGCAGTTGGATGCTACGTAATTTATAAGTTAAATATTATTTCATATTTAATTATATTATTATTATTATTATTATTATTATTATTATTATTATTATTATTATTAATATTATTATTAATATTATTATTATTATTATTATTATCATTATTATTAACTATTATTATTAATAATTATTATTATTATCATTATTATTATTATTATTATTATTATTATTATTATTAGGTGTGCTCGACGAAGCAGCCAAAATTTCCTGAGTAGTTTATTATTTTATTTCTTCTCTACTGGCTGCATGCATCGTCACTGCAAATCACTCATTATGTCGCGGTTGGCAATTTCTTTACCAAACATTCTCCTCTACTTCTCACATCTTGCTTCTTTCATCGTCACGTTCCTTGGATCACCTTTTTGTTATTTTAGAAGATGCAGTACACGCGAGGGAATGATGTTCGTTTGAACTGCGTGTTTGATTATTTCGTGTTTCAGGGCGCATCAACTGCTGGGGTCATTAGTTCCGTTTTTTATCTGGGAGATAGCGGCATTAATCTCCCACTGAATGGTGAGATCCCGCGCCGACCTACCGTCGGCTAGCTGGGTTTCCCTCAACCAGGTATCTCACACTAGTGGGGCACCGTCCCTGCCGGGGAAAGTCGTAAGGTCCCGAATGGTCTCCCGGCATGTGCGGTTAGTGTAATGCGCCTAAGTAAGGGGTGAGGATAAAATAAGCAAGAGGAAGAAAAGATCGCACGCAATCGTTTTATCCATGGCCCGTTTACTAGAATACTGCTCAGGCATTCGCCTGGTGTTGATTGCAGAAACCACGGAAACTACATATCAGGACGCTAAAACTCTCCTCCAGACAACAGCTCAATTCGACATAGCTATCGAACCCTGGATCCTGCTTGTCAGAGGAACTGCAGTGACATCGGTTGTTTTCCTGAGCCACTGCATCCGACTAAAGTAGTTGATGCGTTTTGCACTGTGTCAGCGTGTATGCCATTACTAAATCATTACTCTCCATTTGCCCCGATTAAAACCATCATTCGAAAATTTAACTGCACGTTCTGGCGTTGTCCGACTGT
Organism: Teleogryllus oceanicus; assembly: GCA_964035755.1. Taxonomy (NCBI): domain Eukaryota; kingdom Metazoa; phylum Arthropoda; class Insecta; order Orthoptera; family Gryllidae; genus Teleogryllus; species Teleogryllus oceanicus. The sequence goes on from CAXIVR010000011.1 coordinate 53,240,122, forward strand.
AATCGCCTCCTTCTCTACATTGTCTGATCAACAAGCGTCTTTACCAACATTATGTAATGACATTGAACGGAATGAACTCGTTGGATCCCATTCCACATTTCTACTCTTGATTATTTCCCTATTGCCAAATCCAGTTGCTACTAGTTAGTTACTTATTCTGCCCTTTTCTCACTTATTCTCTCGTATACATACTGCGTCCAAATCATATCGTTCTTTTGAATTTCTCTGTTTTTAGCGCAGTGTCTGTGGCCAAAGTTTCTATTACACTTTCCTCGCGTTATAGTCTGGGCACCTTCATCGCTCAAATCCCTCTCACCTCCTCCCCATTCCAGGTCTCCCTCCATAGTGCTGTCAACCGTCGCCGGCTAACTTCCCTGGCGCCCTCCCGCCGTCCGTAGCCCGCCGCCTGCGTCCTTTCCGAGAAAGCTTCCCTCGTCTCGCGTCTCGCATCTCTTTCTCATGTGACGCCCCCCGCCCCCCCGTCTCCCCCGTCTATCATCCTTCCGCTCCTTCCCCCGGCCCATCCTTTTTACGCTCCCTCCCCCCCCGCTGCGTCCGTCTGGCAGACCAACGCCGGTTCGCTCCACACTCACCCGCTCGCCTGCCCGCCCGCCAGCTCGCCCACCCGTCCAACCGCCCGCGCGCCCACCCGCCCGCCCGCCCGCCCGTCCGCCCGCGCCTCCGCCCGCCCGTCCGCTAACCCGCCTGCTAACCCGTCCGCCCACCCGTCCTCCCGCCCATCCGCCCGACCGGGAGCGGTAGCTCAGTGCATCAATTGATGTCACTGCAGCGCCTTTGACCGGGAGGTCCCAGATTCGAATCCCGACGGCGGTACGATTTTTGACACTAGCTTTTCAACTAGATCGAATTCAGTCGCTGTCTGGAGGAGGATTCTAGCGGCCGGCTGCTCTGATCGGTAGTTTTCCGTGGTTTCTCCGATCGACACCAGGCGAATGCCGGAGAAGTACCCTACCAAACGGGCCACGGACCGCGCGCGATCTGTCCTTCCTCTTCCTTGTCCTATCCTCTCCCCTTACACACACACACACACACACACACACTTACACTAACATGCACTACACTACCACATACTCCGGAAGACCGGTCGGCAGCTTAGAGCTTGTCCGGGCTGGGGCGGTGCACCGCTGGTGGGAGAGTCATGGTTAGGGGGAAGCCCCACTAGCCGACGGTAGGTCGGCGCCGGATCTCGCCATCCAGCGGGGGAAGATTACCGCCTCTCCCGAGAAAAAAACATGCACTACACTAACGGGATTAATGACAAGGCAGTTGACGCACCCGGAAACACGAAAAAATCAATCAATCAATCAAAACCGTCCGTCCGCCCGTCGACCGCGCCCGTCCACCTACTCGCCGTTCGCTCGCCTACCAGTTGACTCGTCCATTTCTCCATCCACTTACTAGCTCACTCACACCAACCCACCTGCCTACCCACCTACTCAACCACGCATTCCCTCACTTCCCGTCCATTGTCCACCCGCCCACTTTCCCATTCACACAACCTCCCATCGGCCCACCTGCCCACACACCCACTTATCCGCCCTGAGAGCTTCCGTGTGAGCGGGAGCGGTCGAGAAAACGAGGAGCATCTCGAGGGCTGCGGCATCATCTCTCGGCGCCCGACCTCCTTGCACTCGCTCGGAGCAGCTAGTAAACTTTACTGCGCGCGGCGTTGCATCCGCTGCCCCCGGCTTCCCGCGAGCTGGCACCGAATACCCTGCAGGTGCGCGTGCACTCTGCCTCGCTAAACGGGGCGTTCCCCGCACTACTTGGCGCGCTGCAGTTTCGTCGTTTCCTTGGTTGTCGTTCGTGCTCTGCGAAGGTACTACACGAGGGCCACTTTGGAGGGTGTTTCTGTTCCGTTGAGTGAGAAGCTTTAGCTCTGACTTTTGCTTTTATGAGCAACCACATTCTACACTTGCTCTTGTTTACTGCATAGTGTGTTAACTACGAAGTACGGTTTATGTCGTCTAATTCATACAATCTGAATTTCGCTTTAAATAGGTACCAGTGTATTAGAGAATAAATTGTTTGTTTTCAATTTAAAGAAGAAATTGAGGTAATTATAATCCTGTCATTTTTCATTTAGAAAAATATTCAATCTATCAAGCTCCATTATTTGGAATGAGGATTTGATATCTTTATGTTTGACCAAAAATAATGCAATTGTTTTTTTGTATGTATTGCTGTCCTAGGCAAGTTGGCTCTACTCAAAGAATAAAAGAAGTAATTAATTGTGATTGAAGGGGAGCAACTTACGAGTTCAAGTAACTAGATTTAACAAGTTCAACCTAGTTACAATTATATATCATTTTTGTCAGATTTAAGAAAAACGATAGTAATAATTTTGTTAGCAAAAATTTCTTGAACGGGATTGTAAAAAGAAATATTACTCAGGAAAGATACAAAATTGGCCAGCCCACAAAATATTGCGAATATATAGTATGCATAGATCACCTATACCATTTCGCGATTCAATGGTAATGTACGCGTGTGTCATACATTGTATTACAAAGTCTCAGAACAGTTAAGCATCGTTAAAATTGATTCTGAACCCCGAAAGATATAGTACTACAATCTGATAAACAATGGTAAGCCAACTCTTGGGTTGAGAGAAGTGAATAGGGCTGATGACACGGATTTGGTTTAGGGGATGTTCTGCTACTTCACCTCTCAATAGTCCTCTTCTCTTTTACACATCCTATTTCTTCTGGAATTATTTCAGTCGATCACTACAAGGGTGGTCTGAGAGTCGTCTGCTTTGGGGAGAAAATGGAGGATCGATATGAAAGGGCGTTCTAGAAGACCGAATGTTTTGGTGTGAGCTGCAGGATTTTGCCAATCATGAGGCTACTGGGGTTTGCGCATTCGGAGTCTATAGTTTCTGGCCTCTCCGGGCGACGCTGTGTCCCAAGCACAACTTCCCCGTAGAGCGAAAATTTAACTAGCTTTTGCAGATGAGTTAAAATAACTTATGACAAAATTATTGGACACAAACTGTGAATTTCGTACAAATAAAAAAAAAAAATAAATTTGTAGTTTCCAGTGCAGAACACGAAACGGCAATTTCACTCTACACATCAATTGTATTGAGAAATATTGCACATCAGTCATAAATCGAATTACCACTACACACATAATTATAAAGTACGATAAAATCGTGGTTTATCGCAAAGTGTCGACTAAATTTATCAAAAATATTTTTTTAAAATAATTTTTGATATGTTTTATATCTCGTTCGTATGGAAAGTAGATTTCGAGTGTAAAGCGAACAAAGGTTAACATCTGCAGGGCTATCACTTTTCATCACATGTCCATTCAAGCTTTACAACACATAGATTTAGGCTATCTGTAAAAGACAGAATGAATGAGCTGAAAACGAATTGTTCGAAGAGAATACCCGAAATGAGTAATGCGGATGAAATTTAAAATTCATTGAATTTTCACAAACATGTTTTCAAAGATGAAAGTTCAGTTTATGCCATACGAGAATTCGGCTGATTGTTTACATTGTTCGGAAAATAACCCGAGAAACATGAATACGGCTATTTGAAAACCCCACTCCCCCACTCTAACCTCAATTCTGTTTGCACAGACTTTGGAAGCGACGAATGATCACGTGAAATGGATCACTGCTGTGAAACATAACAAAAGCAGCAAAGTAAGTAGAAATCAAATATAACTATATTCATATTGCAATTGTAATACTCAAACTATGTCTACGAATTAAAACGCTTTCAAAGCACTTTTCATCTTTTCATACTTTTGTTGGGCAATATTAAACGTAGAGTTTTTGAGTTTGGAGAATGTTATGTAAATTTATAAAAAGTCCAATGCATAAGTTCTAATACATATTTTTTTAATACACTACCTATTATTTTAAAATATGATTTCAACAGAATACAGATTTTAGTAAAGTCATAATTTACAAGATTCACATATCCCAGTTCATTCGCATTTTGTGCATAAAAATATACAATAAGTATGTGTTCATCTGTAAAAAGAAAATGAAATAAATATTTTTCGATGTGTGGTGTGGATACTATAAATTACCATGCAGATGCTCCAGCTATCTGTATGTGATAAAACATTTTATTTATCTTTGACGGTTTCAGATACCAATGCCGAAAGGTGAAATACGACAGAACCCATTAGAACGAAATAGCGATAACAAAGACCATCTTTCCGTGCAGGACACACTGGAGCAAAAGCGAAGCAAAAACGACATTCAAAACAGGAGAGGTGGAGTATTGAAAAGGATTGCGTTCAGATCACTCAACATAAAATGCTCGTATATTATATTTCCAAATGTAAAGTTTCAGAAAATTAAAAATCTAACCGAAGTCCCGTTGGGCAGAATGAAAAGGATTTGACTCAGTTGCAATACGAACGCAGGAGTACATACTTTCTTAGGTAAAGTTTAACTCTAAGGTAAACGAATAATAAACTCTAAGGTAAACACATATCTCGTACGACTATAAATGTAGAACCAAGATATTAAAATGTATAAGCACGAGGAAATAAATATAAAGAGAGGCATTCAGGCCGCAGCAAGTTGCGCGTTGTAACAAGGCGTCTGTCGCTTTGATCTCAACATTTCTCATAATTCCGCGGCGTTGCCTCTGTTACAGACGCCATGGATTTCACATGCAACGTAAGAACGACACACGAAACAGAAGCGTAAAATTAAGTTTTAAAGGTTTTAAAATAGTCAGTAATCAACACGTGTGATGTGGAAGGGGGTTGCCTGCGAAGCTGTTTTCCACCCTCTTGGGATTTTCTGACTTTTTTCCATTCCCTCGTTTGTAACTGCATTATCGCATTGCGGTATTTCTAACTGACACAGGCTACCTTTATTAAATTATGCTATTGTACATTTCTTGTTTTCTTTCTCTTTTATTCTCTCTTTTTGTTCTATGTCCACAACTCTGGTGTGGATCCAAACTGTGATCAGCGTAATCGACAGTAATATTGGAGACTTTGCCATCTTAGGGTATTGACAATTGGAAAAGGAAAGTTCTCATACACGCAGGGACATCATCCAATCAATTACAAAAAGTTATCACTTTTTATTCTCGAACATCCTGATCAGAAAAGTTTTAATTGCGTTCTCGCAACTAATGTTTATGCTAAATGAAATTACAAGTCACTCATAGACCCAGAGATCCTTGAACAGTCAACTTATCGTGTAACCTCAAACAGCGTCAATTTCAAACCGGAAAAAGATCACGCCATTTTGGCAGAATCTTTTTCAAACCTGCATACAGAGCGTCGTGCAAACTTTTCGGCCCGCGGGTGTCAAACGGAGAATAATATTTCAACTGGCTTCGGAAATTACAACAGATCTTGTGATTGCACCGTTTATTCAGAGAATGGTTGAGAGTATCTTATACTGTGCAAGAAATGTCTAAATGAAATCAGTAACATCAATCAAGGGGGCAGGGCAGGTGAGGCTCTACTGGATCCTTGGCTACTGTACTGTTCTCACGTGCACCATCGTGGAAACGACTATAAAATCCGATTTCTGACCCGGTCAGATCAGAAGGTTTCACGGAAAGAAGAATATTGTAAGGAATGGAACTGTAGTGCAATTTAGCGTTCGTGATGCAACAGTGTTTGAACATGACCTAAACGTAGAGTGACGAGCTTCGCTCCTGTTGAAAGAAACAGACAAAACGTGTTCTTTTCTTCCAGAAATTGTAATGAAGCTCTCATTAAACTACCCCACATAAAAAAAGACAAAAATTAAGTTTAACAAAACATTCGTACATTTTCTTTCTGCTTTCGGTAAAGTGAAAAATATATAACTTTGCGGTGGCTGCCCATGAGATGTTTCACATGTTGAAGCTTCATAAGGTCGTGTACCTCTGGCGTAACGCATTTGTACGTCCGCGAACGCTCTGGCAATCCCATTACACCATCGAGAAAGCCCCACGGGACCACTGTGCGTCCGCAGATGCGAGTAGCGTTCGACGCGCGGCAGGTAGCTGCTCGGCGCGGGGGCGAGTGGGAGGAGCGCGCCTTCGAATATAGCGAGACGTGCGCGTTCAAATATTCAGCAGCCGCGAGCCGCGGGCGCGCTTCGCCTGTTTCATCCGCGCTCATTAACTTTGTTTCCCCTGCGGCGCTGGCGGCAGCGGCGGCCGCGGCGGCGGGAGCGGGGCGCGGGCGGAGGTGATGGCGGGGCGTGGGAGGGGACGGCGGTGGCGGTGCGGGGCGGTGCCAGGGGCGGGGCGTCCGGGGGCGACGGCGGCCGCGGTGGTGGAGTGGGGTGGGGTGAAGGCGTGGGCGGGGCGGGGCAGCAGTGGAGGACGGAGGCGGTGCCAGGGGCGGAAAGCGGGAGGGAGCGGGGCGGAACGGGGCGTGGGCGGGACGGCTGCGGGGGCGGGGCGGGGCAGAGCGACTGCGTGGGCGGGGGCGGGGCGGGAGCGGAGCGGGAACCGAGCGGAGGCGAACGCGGATTTGCCTGTCGCACTTTCGCTTCGAATCGCACCCTCTCTCTTTGTTGCCGCTCTCGCGCGCGCCTAGCGATTCAGTAATGCTCGGACGTAAATTCTAACGCTTCCGCGCCCCGTTGAATTCTTATTTACACCTTCCGGCGCGATATAGACTTGGCGTAGTTGCACCTTGTGTTTCCTCGCGGAATTGTGGTGAATATTCTCGCGTTATGAGTTCCAGAGGAACGTGAGCACGCTGGGCGATTTTATAATTGTGTAACTAGTGAAACACATGGGTGTGTGAACGCGTGTGCAAATGTTTATCCACATCACAAATAATTATAAGTTTTCGACATCATTTTAGCATTTTAATTGTAAAATGTGTTTATTAACTCAAGTCATACGCTTTATTCCGCGGAAAATGGATGCAGTACATTTCTTTGAAACTGAGCAGTTCAAAATTCAGTCCCGAATTCAGATGCGGATTTTGATAGTCATAATATTAATTTCATTAACCTTCAATATTTCTTTATTGGAATTTTAAATCCACCAAAGAAAGGGAATTTTATTCATGTTGAAAGGTGTATCTAATAAATATACATGTACGTGAGTTTTCTTAAATATGCTTTATTTACATAGCATTTCAGTTTAAATTTATTTACTAATAATTATAAGAAACTTGATGAACATTACGTTCGCAAACACACCATGTAAGGTAGTGATGTCAAATCACGAAATGTCCTAACTGACCACCCGGTATCAATTGGAGAGTGAAATGAATAATTACAATTCCCCTTCATTTCCATATAACAAGATTACAGGCTATCCCGAATCATCGTGGAAATAGAAAAGTGAATTACTGCGTACATAATGATGACAAACGATCGATGAACCAATAAACTATGGCTTTAAATGGAGATGGAAAAATCAAATCAAATTAGTTCTATGCCAACCTTTAAAATTTTCAATGTAATTTCATGGCTCATTATGATTATGAATTCGACTCAAAATACTGCAATCACAAAAAAACATACATTTCACACAGGGATTAGATTTTTGGCAGTATTTTTAAGGATCTTCATAAACTTGCTTTTTTAAAATGAATTTCTTTCATTTTTTTCACCAACGCAGCGAATAAATCTCGAGAATTATTTACTTAACAGATGCCACAACAATGGTAATCCATTCCAAATTCATAAAAGGCGTTTCAAAAATGGTGGCGCGGTGGAGTCATGTTCTTGTGCAAGTAGAATCTTCGAAACAGCTGTCGACATCGCGGGCAACTCAAGAGCTGCATAAATGGACAACATTACGTTTCTTGGTAGTCTGAAAGCCACGATTATTATTTAAATAGTTATTATTAAAGTGAGGAAACAAGTCAACACTTTTATGTTATGTCTCTTCATCTCTTTTTACGATTATGTTTCTAACATTTGAACCTTATGAGTTTGTAAATAAAAATCTAACCACATCTAATGAGCCTCCGTCACTTTTAACGTTTGATAAAAAGAACTCGATGAATCGATTGGAGGATACTCGGGGAGGAGACTCTAATTGACTAAGTATTCAATAGCAATTACAAAATAAAATAAAGATATATTTAATCTAATAATACGGTTATACACGTCAAGTTTTCAATCAGAAGCCTAATGAACCATTGTTCCGGGAATTTGCGATTGGCCCACCGGGCCCCTGCCTCGAGCCCAGGCGCGCCGCCGCTGTTCGCGCTGGAAAGCGCTCGCTCTCCGCCCCGCCTCCCCCCAGCGCCCGCGTAATTAAGGGTCGGATTTATGAAGCTCTGCCAGCAGCGCTCTTAGGGGCCTGCCATCTGGGGGCTTGCTAGGAGCTCAAGGGGAGACTGGTATTGGCTGGGGGCCGTTCATAAATCGCAAAACCGAACACTGGCAGCTCGCTAGGCCTGGGAGGCCCCTGGCAGAGGTTTATAAATACGGGCCTAAGTTGCCGAACATTGGCAGCCTGCTAGGTCTGGCAGGCCCTTGGCAGAGGTTTATAAATACGGGCCTAAGTTGCCGAACACTGGCAGCCTGCTAGGTCTGGCAGGCCCCTGGCAGAGGTTTATAAATACGGCCTAAGTTGCCAACATGGCGTCCGCGCACCAGGACCTCCGCTACCCCGCGCCGTGGTAGGGGAGGGGCACGCCCATGGGGGCGGTGATGACTGCTGACTATTGATTGATTAGTGATTCCGGGCGCGTCAACTGTTCAAGTCATTCGTCCTGAAAATGAAGTGAATGTTTTTGAGGCGGTCTTGGCCAGGTGGATGGAGAGATCCGGCGCCGACCTACCGTCGGCTAGCGGGGTTTCCCCCTAACCAGGACTCTCCCACCAGCGGGGCACCGCCCCAGCCGGGAGAAGCTCTAAGCTCCCGACTGGTCTCCCGGAATATGTGGTAGTGTTATGCATGTGAGTGTAAGTGTGTGTGTGTAAGGGGAGAGGATAGGACAAGGAATGGGAGAAAAACATCGCGAGAGTCCGTGGCCCGTTTCGTAGGGTACTGCTCCTGCATTCGCCTTGTATTTATCGGAGAAACCACGTAAAACCACCGATCAGAGCAGCCGGTTGCTATAATTCTCCTTCCGACAGGGACAACACTCGAACTATGTCTGGCTAGTGTCCAAAATCCCGCCACCATCGGGACTGAAATCCCAGAACCTGTCAGTCAGAGACACTATAGTGACATTTGGTGATGCCCTGAGCCACCACTCCCACTGCCGACGAGGAGGATGGTAGAAATGAAAATGAGTGACACGAAGTTTCATTGCGTACGCGTGCGCATGGGGGGGGTCATGCCCCCTTTCAAACGTTCCAAAGAGATCTAGTATTTCTATATAATAAAACGTTTTATTTTCAAAAATATATTAAACTCCTTATTTTTCACTTATTTTAAGCTGACAATTTGAAGAATTAGTACACGACATTTGGAGGAGAGGTTGCCCAATCCATCGGTCAAAAAAGGTTCAACATAATAAACGATTTAATAATGGTATCATTAAGATATAATTCCATTCTCATTGTCCATTTTGTTATTTTATACTAAAACATGCTATATGTAAATAAAAAAAATTATGAGGAGGGGGCCAGAAATGTAGTTGCCCCTTCTTGTTTTAGACTGCGCTCGCCTATGGTCGCTTATGACGGTAGGGAGGACGTGGCTTCGGCGGTGACAGTGGAGAACGAAATGGGGAGCGATGATGTATGTGGAGTTAGGAAAAATAAGACAGCGGCCAATTAAAGGGAGCTGTCACAGTTAGGGAGAGGGAAAGATGAGATTATGGCAGAGCGAGTGAAAACAACCAACTCAAACGAGAACAATATTGAAAGCGCAGATGGGGATAAAATTGGGTGGAAAAATGAAGTTTATGCACGTGATGGAGTGGATGCTGATGACGAAGTGTATTGATTAATGCTTCAGGGCACGTCATATGCTACGGTCATTTGTCCCAATAGTGTAGTGATGGTTTTATGGCGGGAGGCTGCAGTTCCCTATTCGTCCCCTACTGGAAGGTGTGATCCGACCTACACGTTGGCTTGCGGAGAAATTTCGCTGTCCAGTATCGCCCCACAATTAGACACCGTCCCATTCGGGACGAACTCTAACCTCCGAGACTGACCTTCCGACCTGAGAGCTACTGCGGTGCATGTAAGTATGCGTAATGGGTGATGATATGACCAGGAAGAGGAAGGAAATATTGCGTGCACTCCGTGGCCCGTTTGTTATTGAATGTTCCGGTATTCACCAGATATTGATCGGAGAAATCACGGAAAACTAGCGAACTGAGCAGCCAGTCGGTAGCATTTTCTTCTCTAATTTGAAATATTCGATGACGCATTAATCAGAACTCACATTTAATTGTACGAAAAATTGTAAGCTGGAAGAAAAATATGTTACACAATAAACAATTCACTCCAAGAACTCTGCGGAACACGGAAAGATAGAATTTTATTTTAATCCTGTAGTACTTTATCTTTTGACTTCGTTTGCATCAATAAGGCAGCAGGAAAGTAGGAAACAGAATGAATTCTCGAGTTACGGAGTTACGTGGGATCAGAAGTGGATCCGTAAGGCACAAGCAAAAAAGTCTTCATTGCGAGACGTGGAGCGCCATAAAATGGCAGCGAGAAAAGAGCTCGCACTGTACCTCAGATAAACCGATTTCAGAAACAGCATCTGCTCTAGTGGCATACAGATGCGAACAAGACATAGAGCTGGAAGCGGAAGTCAAATAACGGTGAAAATGATAAGAAATGAAAAAGAAAGGCTTCAAAATAGAGCGAATCAAAAAGAGGGATTGGAGGGAACAATAGAAGGAGAGGTCAGTTCAGGCTGAAATCGTCCTATCTTTCTAGCTAGTGATAAGAATGGAAACGACTCAGACTCGAATTCTAGGGTTTCCGATCAGATTTTCCGGTCAGACATGTCGGTCACTAAACGCAGGCGATAAAAATGTGGAAATAGAGTGGCAGGCAGGAAAGATGACACCAAGAATAACAGAGAGGAATAAAAGATGGTGATCATGATGCAAATGGGAACGGTGATTCTAAAGACGGAGGGCATTCAAAAGCTTGTGATTTTGTGCTCGGCTTTTTGAAAAGAGAGTTACTGATTCAATTTTGGGGTGATGTTCATAACAATGTAGTAATTTACAATAATTGCGGCGAAATCTTGAGAAATGCTGGAAGAAATATTAGAAGTAAAATATCCATCAGTAATTAAGAGAATCATCGGAGTGATTGATGCATACAATGTCTTACAAAATTATAAGAAACGAAAGAAACGGGGAAATAAGATTTTCGTAAGAAGCAGGTGCAGTTTCGGATAAAACGAGTTTCATGCAAGTATCCGCAGACAAGAGTGGCATTTCTAAAGCAGCTTCGAAAAGGGCCGTGAAGCAGAAAGCTTCCGCAGGAGGTCGATGGAGGCTGCGGTCGCAACAGAGACAGCCGCGTGCCCTCGCCTGTAACGAGCGCCTAAGAATTCATTACACAATGAACGTCGGTGGCTTTTGTGTTGCTCGCGGAGCGAGCGGCAGCGCGGGGGCGGCTCGACGTCTTCCACCACGCCGCCGCTTTCGACGCTTCCCTGCGACCGCGAAAAGAGGCACCGCCCACCCTCAACCCCCCCTCAAACCCCCTCCCCCCCACCCTACCCCGTTGCCCTCACTGCCACGCGTCTGTTGCAGGTTTAAGGTTTCCACAGACCGGCGCGGAAGATTCGCAGGGGGTGCGGTGCGGAAAGTTCCGCGTCAGACGGGAAAGCAGAATTCACGGGGCCGTTCACACCGGAGCGTCAATTATGAGACAGCGTTTGGTGACAGTTTTCATCTGATAAAGAAGAGGCGCTCGCTTCTATTCATGCAGGAGATAGAAATGCCAAGTTACTCATAGTGCGTTTTCTGAGCACATGCGAAATCGTGCCTTTTTCCTTCTTTATTTACAATTTTCCCTCAAATTGTTAACACCTCTTTAGAAAACGTAGAAAAGGGGACTGTGAGGAAAGGAAAGGAAAAAGTACGGAGAATTTCACACTTTGATGCTACGAAGTATGAGAAACGCTTTTAATTTGCTAGAATGACCAGTGCCTGTTTTGACGAAATTTTGAATCTGATCGCAGTAGACTTAAGAAAATCTAACACTTAACAATCATGAAGCTATCTCACCTGAAGAGCAGAACACAATTAAAAATATTTTCTGGCCGTTCTGTCGTGTCATATTCACTGGCGAGCTGAAAAAATTCGAGATCTGACGAGTCTTTGCCTTGTTTACCACAGCGAAACTGAAACAGCAGCGGAAAAAAATGCATCCGTTCGCGAATGGATGGAAATACGCAGCGAATAAAACGCTGACAGGCCGCTGTTGCGCCACTCGCCTGCGGCGCAGGTCTGAACGTGCTCATAAGCCAGCACGTGACGCGAAATTACCGCTGCGGAAGTTCCGCCTAGACCGCGGATGTTCCTCCGGTCTATGGTAACCTTTGTAGAGAGTTTGTGCACGCCGTAGCGGAACGCACTGTCGATCTTATGCGCATGCGCAGAGGTACAAAATTGATGCGAAACTTAAACTATGCATGCGCATAACATCGATACTGCTTTAACGTTTGACATTGCTCCAACTCTCTTATTCCATACCCTCTCATCATGTCTGTCACTCTCACCGCCCAACACTCTACCAGCTCCCCATGCGCTGGGGGCAACTCCTATCTTGCATCCCGCCACTCACATTTTCACCTCTGCGGTGCAGATTTTCTTTCATTCCGCGTCTGTGATTCAGTCGGCCTTGGTTCTGCTGACTCGACGTTATGGATCCCGTCTCTATGAGCTCTGTCATTTCTGAAGGCGACAGTACCGATTCTACTACTACCGACACCGGTAATACTGCTGTCATCCCTGTCGAACCCTCGACTGTCAACACCACTACAACCGACACCGACACAGCCCGCCCCGAAGCTCCTATCCACCTTTTACTATTATTGCCACTACCATTCCGCCGCTACCATCTTACCACTAACTCACCACTTCTGCCACTATTGACCCCCCTTTTCTATTGTCGAACTCTTGACAGCGTACTTCCAATCTCTCTGTTTTCTTCCTATTTTAAACCTTTATTTTTTATTTCTAGTCATTTTCGTCGTTATTTGCCTTCAACTTCCACCCCTATTTCTTCTTCGCAGCTGCATGACACTAGAGCAGATGCTGTTTCTGAAATCGGTTTATCTGAGCTACAGTGCGAGCTCTTTTCTCGCTGCCATTTTATGGCGCTCCACGTCTCGCAATGAAGGCTTTTTTGCTTGTGCCTTACGGATCCACTTCTGATCCCACGTAACTCCGTAACTCGAGAATTCGTTCTGTTTTCTAGTTTCCTGCTGCCTTATTGATGCAAACGAAATCAAAAGATAAAGTACTACAAGGTTCAAAATGAAATTCTATCTTCCCGTGTTTCGCTGAGTTCTTGGAGCGAATTCTTTAATATATAAAATGTTTTTTCTAACTTACATTTTTTATACAATTAAATGCGAGTTCTGATTAATGTGTCATCCAATATGTCAAATTATTGTATTAGTTTGTAAAATGTTTTCTTCCACGAAATTTAGTTAATCCTCATTAAACATTAATGCTTTAAATTCTCATTTTAAGGATATTTTTCTGGTTATTCGATTTAAAGTATTTATAATTCTCTGATAATATTTAAAATTCTGAATTATAGGAATATTTCGGTCTGTTCTTAAATCGATCTAAGAACAGGTTCTTTGTTGCAGAGTAAGATTCCTGATGAAGATAAAAGGTAGCATTATTTTTTGTTGTCTTAACCGCAAAAGCTTGCTATTCTTAATATCTTCGTTTTAAACGTTTTTACTCTTACACAACATTAACGTATGTAATTCAATAATATGAATGTATTACAATGAAAGGATTGTTATTGTGTTCAGCTTTGTTATTATTCTAATTCTTTTATTCATAACTCTCTTGTTCATTTCTTAAGTAACACATTTTCATCGAAATATGGCAACTTGTTTATTTATCACAGTTATAAAGATAAATAATATAAGCCTAACTTAAATCAAGGTGAAACAAATATACATGTTTTATCAAAAGGTTTATATATCTGGACCGAAAAAAATTGATACAATATTTTTTTCCTGCTGAGAAAATATTTTCTTCTATTTAAACGGAGAGTATTTGGGCATTTAGAGTATGGAAGATGATAAGCCATCAAAACCTGAAGCTTCGCTTTAATTTTCAATACAAAAATATAATAATTAATTTGAAACATTTAAATGAAGAATAGTGACATGCGCCTAACCATAACATTTCATTTTAAAGAGCAATTACATGCGTAGAGTTAAATGCCTGAAGAGAAGCAATCTCACACATTCTGTGTTCCATTCCAACGAACATCGATTCACCTGAACTCCACCACTGGAATTTGCTTCGTTAATGATTCACAACTAAAGTAATAAAATATCTATCGAAAACGGAACTAGTGATTTACATTGTGTTTGCAATCGACAGGAAATTCACCGTGTTCCAGCTTCCCACCGCGTGCACTTTCCGCTACCTGTGGACGCTCTGTATCCAAATCGATTGATCATCCCCTTCCTGGAGTTTCTGCTTGCTTTTACATCAAAGCCGCCTCTGCACGACGGACGGACGGACTTATCCGCGTTATAGCTGGCTTGTTTGCTTTGTCAGCGTAGCTGTGGAGCTCTTAATAGAGAGAATAGCGAGTACCGCGTTTGGAATCCATTGATAATTCATGGCACACGATTTAGCATGTCGAAGATTGATTGCTGCGTATGATTCCTGCTTTGTAATGGATTTGCCTTTTAATTAGCTCGCCGTTTCCCAAGAAATATGCAGTGGGAAGCTAATAGTGATCGTATGAGATTGAAGATATTTGTCGGAAATGGTTTTGCGTAAATGATAACTTGTTGGATTGACATTTCTGTCTATTCTTTTATTTTTACAAGTATCCGCGCTGTTAATGGCGCCAAAATCGTTGTTCACACCTTAAAATAAGTCAATTTTAGTGTGTGAGAGAAATACATGACTTTTTATTCTGGAAGAGTGAGGATATTTAACAACCTATCATTACTCAAAAAACCTATTATTACGCACTAACCAGCCTCTCTACAGCCTAAAATCCACTCCTCCCAAAACCTCTTAGTTCAGGCTGTCTAAATACTAATCTAAGATACTAAAAAATAGCTCAATAGACTGCAGGAAACTCATCCTTCAGTTTAAGTACCTGTCTTGGCGTATTAGTATTTGCGAATATCTTGTTGATCGAAGCGCGTAGGACATTCATCAGAATATTACTGATCACACTGAAAACAAAATTGATTACGTCTTGCAAGGTGTGATAATATTATTGAAATATTATATTATATTTCTTTTCTAATTATTGAACATGTAGGACGATTCCAAGTTGTATTCGGATCTTTGAAAGTCAGCCGCCTGGCGGCACGATAAGACAAAGATGTCATATTTTTGAAAAATCATAAGCTTATTTTTGACAGCAAAGGATAATGATACGCCCCATTGTGACAAAACTTCGAAACACATTTCTAAAAGACGTCCCATCGGCATGAATGAATACCTGCCTTATTTTACGTGGCAAGACCGAGGCCATGAGGCCTGCTCTTTTGCCTGATCACCCAAATTTCGTTACGCTCCTTTCACCTACTAGGAGAGAGAGAAAGTATTACTTGGGCGAAGAAACAGGCAATTTGAATTTAGCTCAGAGGCTTCATTTAGGCTTGGGGATCTTTTGCATACAGTAAATCTACTAACAGAAGACAGCCAGATTTACTTTCCCTCCGAAGGAAAGTGTACGAAGAATTCTTTTTGCCCTTAAAAATCCACGGCGTTGATCGGTTTGAACCCGCAAACTTGGGTATGACAGCCCGATACGCAGAACGTTACACCATCGCCGGCGCACAAAAGGGTAAAAGCTTCCAGTTTCCGAAGCTGCGCCCTCTAGCAAATGTGATGTGTAAAGAATTAAGGTGCACGGCACTCACCGTTTCAAATCGTCCGCATATCTCTGCGCTTTGCATTGAAACAGGACTTCTCAAATGAAAAAAATAGGATCAGACAGCCCGTGGCAGCTCTTTGCTGTGGTGTGTGTGTGTGTATATATATATATATATATATATATATATATATATATGCCTACGAAACGATTGATAGAGTAATTGCAGAAGTAGAAGTGAACACAAATTACACTGAGTTTGTGAAGTTTTAATCTCTTCAAAAATTAGGGGACAAAAATAAACAACTGTTCATAGACTAGTTAAAAATGGTTAAACTAGTTAAAAACTCGGGGGAAAATTAAATGAAGAGTAGTGTAGAAGATTTTGCGACAGAATTTTCGGAACCAATTGAGAACGATCTTATAAGAGAATGATGCTGAAGAACAACTTGCATGCGCATTTTTGTGCATAGTACCCAAAATGCGTACCAAATATAGCTGTTCTAAATCGTAACTATTCTCACTATCCATTCCTGCAAGTATTTTTACGGTGATTACAATTTTGAAATTGTAATATAACCTGTTACTATCCCTTACTGAGTTCAGATGCAAAGCCCTAGGGTGTTGGGCATTTTTGAATGGGAGTTTAACAATATCAATTACTAGGATTAATTGGTATGTCTAACTTATTTGAACAAAGCCACGCATGACATTTAGAAATTTCAATCATTTAAAAGAGATTACAGCGTCAGCGACATCACATTCAACTAGTAAATAACTACTAAGTTCTAAAATGTCGCTATGTATTTTCTAATTGTGTATTCAATGTCAGGTTTTGTCTACAAGACCTATCCACAGTAAGAGTAGAGATTTTCTTTAAAAAATGTAAGTTATGTACCACTGTATTTGTAAAATTTTTCCCTTTTTAAAAATTTTTTTAACTTAAAAATTAAATGTTTTTTTTTTGGACTTGTCTCATCTTGTTAAAACTATGTATTCAGAGCCTTTAAGTACTTTATTTCAGCCCGATTTGTTTGACAACCGCTAATTTAATTTTCTTTACATTATTATTTTGTCGTTTATATGATGCAAGAGGGGGAATTTTCAAAGCTTTCTTTCAAAAGACCACAAGCATTTGCTTGGCCATATTGAAATGTTGGCTCGCGCTAGTAAAACACAGAAAATTTGTTCATAATTTAGCCCTTTGTATTTGAAATATTCTTTTGCATTGTCCTTATCTCCCAGAATCACGTCATACACACACATCTCTGAAATCAATGAACAAGGAATTAGCCACAATGAAAAGTCTTTCAACAGTTTGTATGAGCTGCGGAAAATAGTGTCCGAAACATAAAGTAAACAGTATGTTTTACAATTGGGTGCAATTCATTTTCTCGCGCAGTGTTCTGTTTCTTTGCTTTATACGGCTCATGGGCAGTGTACTAGCTTCCCGTGCTGTAGTCCCCGGTTCGATTCCCGGTCGAGATGTTCGAAAGGTCTGGTTGACGCCGCGTCGAAGGCTGTGTTGCCGACGTTTCGACCATATTTTCGTGGTCTTCCTCAGGGCTGATCTGAGGACTCTGTCCTGAGGTGAGTCCTCAGACCAGCCCTGAGGAAGACCTCGAAAAGATGGTCGAAACGTCGGCAACACAGCCTTCGACGCGGCGTCACCCGGACAGCCAAGATCCTTTACTTGACTCTGGCAGTGGAAGCCGACGACGACATTTTCAATTGTTCGGCAATAGCCAAATATAAACTGTGATTCCATTTGATAATTTCTGTAACAACTTATAACAGTGTCGGCACGTTGCTGCGCGTGCGTGCTGACGATTGTGCCGTGTGCGTGAGCAGGTGCTACGCACCAACCGCGAGTAATAATGTCGGTCACTACTCCGCCCCCTTGCGTGTGCCATTTCTTCAAACCAGCGACGGCTTCAGGCAAAACACGTCAAGCCATTCTCATGTAATATGAGTGCCTTTTTCATTTTACTGAAGCTGCTGTATTTACAGCGAATAATTGTTAATTTTTCTAACAAAGTTTATGTGACTACGTACGAAAGATCACCAAATCCTATTCTAATTACCCTAATAAGTTATCATAGGGCTCTAGCTAAGGGTGTAATTCAATATCATAAACTTATATATATATATATATATATATATATATATATATATATATATATATATATATAGAGAGGCTAGAAAATTATGTAACTTGTATCAGAAACAACTGAAATCAAAGATAACGTACAGAAAATTGTCTGTCGTTCACCTCAATTCAGCTTCATGTATTTAGCCACAAGATTTTGACTGTCAGCTTATTACAAACACCTTATTACTAAGTCATATGCTATTAATAGTATGTGACAGTGTAGGGATCACAGAATTTCGAGAATGTGCACAGAATTCATTCTCCCCATAGCACGTCATACGCAGTTTTAACTGTTTTTTGACGTAAAATAAATAATAATAAAAATTTATATACATATACAGAGTTTGTTTGGAAACTCCAGAGCGACCTTTCGGGGAACTCATTTTTCACGCTAGACAATTTAAAACTAACAAAACATATAATATTATAAGAAAATACTACAAATAAAAAAAATATTACAAAGAAATACATACATAGCACTCGATTTAGTAAACATAGAGACTCAATATTTGAGGTTTTTTGTAATTGTAATTGTGTTTTTAATTATAATTGAATGTTTCTTTTAAATTGTCTAGCTTGAGAATGGGGAGAAATAAGTTCCCCAAATCGTTGCTCTGAAGTTTCCAAACAAACTGTATATATGTATATAAATTAATAATAAAGATGTTTGTAATAAGCTGTTTGTCAAACTCCAGTGGCCAAATACATGAAGCTGACTTGAAATCAAAAGTGGCCGTCCATAAAGATCGGTAGACGAACGCCCCCTGACGAACTCCATCGTTCACCGTCGGAGAGCGCTGCGTTCTCGCAGGGTCCTGACGTAAATTGACTCATAGTTTAAAGGTTTTTACTTTTAACGTTCATTTCTACAATTCAAATATTTCTAAATAATATTTATTAATTTAAAGTCAATACAAAATTGTTAGAATGGAAATTTTAAAAACACATTAAATGTATGTTGTATGCTATCTAAATACGGTTTTGAGTTCTAAAAATTATTTAAATATATGTCTTCACTCTGACTGCAAACAGTAACGGTGCGTTTTCCAAAGAAAACCAGCTCCATTTTATACATCACATTCTGGATTTACGTTTTTCTTCTTGGAAAAATGAATCCTGAATGATAGTATAAAGCACTTTGTTTCGTCTGAGCGTTGTCAACAATATAAAACCTTGTTTGATTTTTGGGTAACGCATCTCTCGTATGTATCCCTCTCTCCGATGTGCGGATCTCTCCTATGTATCCCAGTTAGTCATGTACATCCCAAAATCAAAGCTCTATGTTATTAGTAATTACCATAAGCAAGTGGTTTAGCAATTCTACTTCTTTGAGAGACCAGGAAAACGAATTCATTTTGATTTTTTATAAAAGCCAACAATTTCAATAACTTTACAAAGGATTATACTAAACGCTATTTGGTTTCAATAATAACAAATAGATAAACCATTTCCATTTTGAGATCCATGCTGGCGGATTTAACGAAAAATTACAATGCAAGAAAAAAATTCTAACGCAGATGGTCGTTGCTGAACATGGCACCCATTGCACAGTGTCATTTCTATTATATTTCTAGGAAGCTACAAAGCTACGGAGTTTCAATAACCTATTGTTATAACAATTGACATCAAAGGTTATATTATCCTTACGCTTACCTATCAGCCGGTTAAGAATTATTTGAGAACTGGAAATAAGAATTCAGCCATCATTTTTGGGAAGACGGACAAGAGGAGTTCTCGTGAGGTGTAGAATAGGGCACGCTAATTGTCTCGTGCCCATCTCTCTCTTAGAGGGGATCCAGAGTTTTTGTGATGAATTATACAATTTATGTCTATTAGACGATTTATATCGTTGAACATATTTCTGAGTGCCAGAAACGTGCGAGTATAGAAAGAAAATTACAGCTACAAGATACACTAGAAGAAATAGTAAGAAAAAGCGTGTATATTTAGCGTTGTATATTTAATAATTATAAATACATTTAAAACCAAATAAAAATTGTTAAATATAACTTAAGAGCGCTTACTCAACGTGTTTTTTAAACTGTTAAAGCGTACGTCGATGCATTTTGACTTATAACATGCTAATTAGAAAATAATGTGAATGCTCTTTTCTTGTTCTTGTAAATAATGTAGGTAAGAAACAGGACAAGTTGTTGTGAGCATATCCAATTTAAATCAAAGAATTCTTCTATTTAATTCCTAAAATCTTCAAAACATTACCTTAAAACCTTGATAACAACGATTTGCAATGAATTGTCTTAAACTTACCACAGTCCTTATCGTTCTTTACAAGAAACTGATCATATTAAGAGGCGCAATATGCTTGTAACCTCTCGACTGAAGCAATGAAAATGCAATGAGAGAGTGATAATTCAATATAGTACATTCTCTCTGCACTACAAGGAAGCTTGTTTGTAAGAGGGTAATTTATTGCGTCATTACTTGCGCTGTGGAAAAACGTCTTTGAGATTAATATGAAAAGAGCCCTTTATGCACGGAAGGAGACCCTCTCCCTTTGTGCACTGGTCTGGAATCGCCGTTCAACGACTTGAGCTTTAAGGATAGTCTATTATCTAAAGCCTGTCGATACCAAGTGGCTCCTGGTATTTGAAGCAACTACGGCCTAGCCACGTCGTTTCCGCCGTCGAACTCCGAGGTCTTGTTTTCTTCTGATCATCTTTTTTGTTTACCTCGAGATCGATTCTCGATTTTCAGACAGAGACTTAAAACCGGTGCCCTGACCTCACCGCTAGTTTGCTCGTGGCGTGGCCTTTGCTTGAGATTAGTTTTTTCTTTTATTGTTTAGTGAACTTTTTTTTATGAAACGTTAAAACTTTGTTTTCAGGAACCGAAATGAAAGCAAAAATTATAGAAAAAAAGTGTTGGTAAGTGACACTTAATATTCTGCAAACAAAATGCGTGTAATTAAATATCGGTTAATCAGATATTGAAGTTGAACGAGAAAACTAAGGGGAACCTATTTGACAACCATTCATTGTCCGGTAGCAAGATTGTTTTAATTCCAGCATCAAAATCAAGGTTTTTCTCGTTATCGTGACATATTCAAAATTGTGTGATATATACCTACAATATAGCTCTACTTTCTAAAGAAACACAAAATGTATGCCAACCTCTAATTAGAAAATGTATCTTGAAAAAATATTTGTTTTACACAACGACAACACTGTTGAAAATCTCTTTAATTGAAATAATTAAATAAACAGGATGACTATATTTTGTAGCTACTATTTTAAATGATCGTTCTGAACCTGCTAACTTAATAAAGATAGCATCAATGCTTCTGTTAAAAATTAAATTGATTGTTTAAACATGCACTGAAAAGACGTGAGACCACCTTCGAGTATAACAGACATAAAATTGTGGTACAGTGTTCGTGCAACAAAGACGGATGTAGCGATAGTAAAAAATGAAGTATGGTTGTTATGACTATGGTATGTCAAGATATCATTAGCTTTCATATAAACTGCGGAAGATCACGAAAAATTCCTCTCGTATCAGACTAGTAGGGCACAAGTATCCTGTGTAAAGTAAATAAGTGTTTTTAGCAGCTTATCTGAAGGTAATCGTTCAAATACAAAACAGTTTATTGCAAAGATGCTGTTATTGAATCAACTAACGCCAACTGACAATATACAATATTGTGTTGGGAGTGAAATAAACATTATACGAAAGTAAACAAGAGAATAATAATTACATTTTAGAGTATTAAATAAAAATTTTGATTGATTTTTTCGTATATCTCCAGGCACGTCAACTGCTTCGGTCATTAGTCCCGTTAGTGCAGTGCATGTTTTTCTCGGGAGATGGCGATGGTCTTCCCCCGCTGGATGGCGAGATCCGGTGCCGACCTACCGTCGGCTAGTGGGGTTTCCCCCTAATCAGGACTCTCCCACCAACGGGACACCGCCCCAGCCGAGACAAGTTCTAAACTCCCGACTGGTCTCCCGGAATATGTGGTAGTGTAGTGCATGTTAGTGTAAGTGTGTGTGTAAAGGGAGAGGATAGGACAAGGAAGAGGAAGGAAAGATCGCGCGCGGTCCGTGGCCCGTTTGTTAGGGTGCTGCTCCGGCATTCGCCTGGTGTTGATCGGAGAAACCACGGAAAACTACCGATCAGGCGGCCGCTAGAATTCTCCTCCAGACAGAGACTGAATTCGACCTAGCTGAAAAACTAGTGTCGAAAAGCCTGCCGCCAACGGGACTCGAACCTAGAACCTCCCGGTCAGAGGCGCTGCAATTAAATAAAAGGAAATCCAAATTATATTAATGAAGTGCCGTCTTAACCGGCCATGTTGGACCCAGCTTTCAGACCTCTTTGAAAGGTTAAACCGTAGTTTTTTTAAAAGCATTAAAATACAACGCAGAAATTGTTTTTAGCTGTACAACACAAATACATATTTACGAAAAATAAAATCGACAGTAGGAGTAAGACAGGGCTGTCCTCTCTACCGCTATTGTTTATCTTGTTTATAAACGATTTATTGACGTGGTTACAGGATGCGGATACATCTGCGCCGGAAATTGAGGGCCTGAACATTCCCGGACTACTATATGCTGATGATTTAGTTTTATGTTCGGAGACTATTGACGGCTTACAAAAAGTTTAAATATCCTAGAAACGTATAGTGAAACATGGGGATTAAAGTAAATATTCAAAAACCAAAGTAGTTGTCTTCAAGAATGGATTTATCTGGGGTAACAAGGAGAAATGGTTTACGCTCAGGAGGAGATTGACCGGTAAAAACATTTACATATCTTGGGCAAAATTTTCCATGAATGGTGGATGGAGTAATAACATAGTGGCGGCGCACGTAAAGGAAGAATTGCGCTCAAAGAAATCGTTTGCGCAGTGCGCAGGGTTCGGAATTGCCTTTAAAGGTGTGCGAGACGATGTTTAAATCGCTAGTTCTCCCAGCAATGAATTATGGGGCAGAAATTTGGGAGTGGATAGGATAGATCGACTAGAAAGCGTCGAAACAGATTATTTCAAATTAATTCTCGAGGTCTCTAGATTCGCAGCAAATGCCGGAGTCCTAAGAGAGGTCGGTAGTGTAGGAATTTGGAAAGATTTTAAAATGAAACCCATTAAACTTTGGATTAAATTAGCAGGTGAACAGACTGACTCCTTATAAATAGATGTTTTCGGGTGCAGTTACAGGAAGCAACCAACGCTACTGGTCGTATAAAATTAAACTGCTACTGGAACGTTCAGGTCTGGAGACGTTTCTCCGGAAATGGTGGGAGATAGGGGAACACGTGACATAGAACGGTTAATTTCGGATAGACTTGCGGATATTAAAAGGCAAGAGATCCTGGCAGCAACGGCCGAAAAACGTTCGCTAGTTGCGCAAATTCACGCGAGTCCGTTATGGGGTTGCGAACGTTACGTAAACACACTGCAAAAGGACGCAAGAGGGGGATACGCTTGGTTCAGGGTCGGGGGGTGGATGCAACGTAGATTAAAGGACTCGAATGGTAATGGCATCTGTGTGCTTTGCGGTGATAGGAAGACTGGATCCATATCCTTTAATTTGCAGTGCGACCGAAACTTGGAGAGGAAAATGGATGGGAATGGAAATTACTACTTCCAACATAGGCGAGGACAAGAAGAGCCTAGACTGAGAGAAATATGTAA
Organism: Teleogryllus oceanicus; assembly: GCA_964035755.1. Lineage (NCBI taxonomy): Eukaryota > Metazoa > Arthropoda > Insecta > Orthoptera > Gryllidae > Teleogryllus > Teleogryllus oceanicus. The sequence goes on from CAXIVR010000011.1 coordinate 53,263,872, forward strand.
TAAATCAATAAACTAAGTAACCACTAGAGAAACGGAAATTAAGGAGTGGGAAAACAGCAGTGGTTAGTACGAGCAGAGCCTAGACTGGAGAGAAATATGTAATAAATCAATAAACTAACAATAATTAAGTTAGTCAGTAAGTTATGTTAGGTTAGTAAACAGTACAAAAAAAAAAAAAAAAAGTCAATTGTTAAGTATAAGTAGATAAATAAGTCAATAAAATATATATATATATATATATATATATATATATATATATATATATATATATATATTAACTTAAAATAATTAAAATAAGTTAAATAAATTAAAATTAAATTAATTTAAAACAAGTTAAATAAATTAAAATAAGTTATATAAATTAAAATTAAATTAATTAAAATAAGTTAAATAAATTAAAAATAAATTAAATTAAAATAAAATAAAAGGAAACGGCTAAAATAAAGCACATTAGGGGGGGAAGGGAAGTGGAATCGGAAATGTTAGGGCAGAGGCGTTGGTGCGGACGATTTTCTGTGGTGCTGTTTGTTTTCAGGTGCGGTGGAGGCCAAACACTGGAAGGAGAATGCCTGACGCCCGCGCCAAATAAATAAATAGTCTAAAAACCGGATAGAGTAGCATGTACTCGGCTTCTGACGGCAGGTTTTCCCCTTCAGGGGTTTTTCCCTCAGCCGTACCTTATGGTCTCGTTTCCGCGGCTTTGAGGCGATGGAGAGACCATTGGGGGTGAATACCAGAAGGCGAAAGGTTAGAACTCGGTAGAATGTAGGTATTGTAATGGCTTAAGGCCTTCGGCCTAGCCACATTGGATCAAGTTTCTAATTTGTCTGTAATAATTACCTATTAAATAAATAAATAAATACATATTTACGTGGTTATAACTCATTTCATGTTAATATGATACGTATAATTACGAAAAAGTAGCATTAAAGAACTTTGTATGAAAGGAAAACAACACGTTATTGTAGGGTACTATATTTACGGTACTATTGCAATACATTTATACACAGATACAAGTGGCCTTTTCTCACCGCCAGTTATCTATCATATTCAGTACAGTAGTGTATTTTACATATAAAAACAATGTACGTTTATTTTAGTGCTTTTCTTTGCAGCTAGCGACATGTCACGACTAGGAACATGTCGAGCAGATGCGTGAATCATCATCGTACGAAACTCGAGGTGAGCGAAAAAAACCGAAAGTTGGTTAAAAGAAGACCGGTTAACGGGGAGTGTACAGTACTGAAGATGTTATGTTGATATTAACTTCGTACTGTAAATAAATGTGGAATCCACATATAATGGTGAAGATGTATTTTTTGCAACGAGTTCTTTTCTTGATGACACCAATGGTGTCTGAAGAAAAGCTAAAACTGAAGAGATTGAAGTGTACAACTATTACTTCTTTTGCTTCTGTTGCGGAAATATGTTTGGTCTAAAAACCTGTCAAACAATTAGGTGCTTATATTCAACCCCAGAATAACTCTACAACAGGCTGATGTGCATATATATTTTTACAATATTTGACAAACGCTCGTAGTATTCCATTATTAATTAATCGATAGACTACATCAAAGATTATTTTGGTTTTTGATATTTGAAATATTATCATATCTTACAGAAGGGAATATAGCTTAGAACATTGAAGTTATGACTAAAGCCTGGAAGTTCAGACATTTATTTTACGTAAAATAGGCAGGCAAAAAGACATTTATTTTTACTAAAATTGGGATTCAAAAAAGTGTTTATTATGTCTAAAATAGGGAGGGAAAAGGCATGTAAAAATTGAAAAATAAGATTTAAAGAAATCACGGTAAAAAAATTAATAATTATATTATTCCATGTTTTTTATTCCAACATAAAAATTTATATAAGAACTTACGTGTAAAGAAACGATTTTTTCTTTGTAATCTTGATTTACATGACCACCTGGTATGACGATTATGAATGTCTTACTCGCGATACCCCTGGACGCCCTTTTGGACTCCTATTATTATCGTGGTCACCAATGACCATTCATCGTTTATACTTTTATCGTTTCTCGCACTTATGTAATCGCCAACACTGAGAAAGGCGTTTCAAATACAGAGCTCTGCCCTCAAAAGCGATCCAAGGCCACACTTCAGAGTACGATGGGATTCCTACTTCGTGCAAACGAAACTTACCGGCATCAAAAAAAAACATCAAAAGTCTTGTCTGGTATCACCTTCCTTTTTCATTTAGATTTTTAACAATATTTGATCCTGGAGTTTCCACCTTTCCAGAAAGACAAAACACGATTTTGCCTTCGTTTTGTCCAGTCTTGCCAGCGTGATCGAGATCGGTGACGGGAGAAGAAACAGCAAAATATTGGCAACAATGTAGAAAAAAGGCAAAACGCCTAAAATAGACCAAATATAGCTATAGCTTTTAGCTACATAATAGCTAAAATAAGCAAAACTGGCAAAATAAAAATCAACTAAATCAACTCCAGTAAAATAATTAAGTTATTCCAGTTGTTAACAGTCATAAAATCGTCACGAAACTAAAAACGCATTTTGCCAAACTTCCAGGCTCTAGTTCTTACCTTAGGAACTAGCTTTATGACAAGAACAATTGAAAGGGAGAAGAATGACTGAAAAGGCAGATTTGAGAGCATCTTGATTCCGACCTTTCGCCCACCTCGACAGCGCAGTGGGAGCTTTCTTCGCTGCCTCCCACTCGCTGGGGTGGGGCGGGGGCGGCGAGGGGCGTATTTTTGCAGCGCGACCGCATCGACACGGCCCCTGCGGAGAGGCGGCCGCAGCCAGCGGCCTCCAACCGAACACGGGGAGCGGCTCGGCTAATGGCCCCAACCCCCCGGGTGCAGCCGCCCCCGCCCCCGGCCCCGCCTCCGCCGCCACCACCGCCGCCTCCGCCGCCACTACCTCCACCGTCCCCGCCGTCCCCGCCGCCCCCGCCGCCCCCGCCGCCCCGCCGCCCCGCCGCCCCCGCCGCCCCGCCGCCCCCGCCGCCCCGCCGCCCCGCCGCCCCCGCCGCCCCGCCGCCGCCCCCGCCCCCGCCGCCCCGCCGCCCCCGCCGCCCCGCCGCCCCGCCGCCCCGCCGCCCCGCCGCCCCGCCGCCCCGCCGCCCGCCGCCCCGTCGCCCCGCCGCCCCCGCCGCCCCCGCCGCCCCCGCCTTTGCACAGGCCCGGCCGCGAGCGCGGGGACGGGGGCGGGGGTGGGGGCGGGGCCGGACGAGGCAGAATGGGATGGTCCGGGGCCAGACAAAAACGACGCGGTGACAGACTCGCGTCAGCGCCTGCAGCTCGTTTAAACGTCATTACGCCCCTCGCGGGCCGAACAAGTGCCGCGCGCGCCGCCCCCGCCCCCACCGCCCGCGACCCCGGCTTTTTATTTTATAGAGCGTGAAGGGGTTGATTCGGCTCCACGATGCGGGAGCGACCGCCCGGCGGGAAGAACGGCTTGTCGGTGGGGATGATTCTGATGACTGAAGCAACGGGTTGGAGCTGTGAAATGCTGAGCTCACGTACAAATGTAATTACAAGTAAATTATCTCCTTTGCAGTGTTCTTGTCTAATTAGGAGACAAAGTTCATTATATCGAGTTACTTGAACTTCAGGAAAGTTTCGACTCATGTTGAATATTTAAGACAAATTGCAGCCACAAGTCTCGAGTCTTCCGTTACCAGTTTCATAATCGTTACGGGACAATTTCACGAATAAACGTCCGATCAAAGATGAAGGGTGAAATTTCTACTGTAAAATGGGGTTCATTTCCTAATCTTTAACGTGTAAAACTTCAGATAAATTCTCTTTATTTTTGAAATTTCATTTATCATAAATCACTACAAAGTTCCTAAGTTTTGAGGACAAAGCTGGGAAAATTGAAATTAACAAATAAAGTGTAAAGCTTGTTTTTACTGGTTTATATGAACGCACGTTATTTTATTTTATACTTTCGCCAATATTCGTACTATAAAATGACACTTTCGCCAATATAAATTCATAAATTAATATATTTTCTATTTATTTCGCTTACCTTAAAGAACATAATTAAGAATACTAAAAGTAAGTGAAAATAAATTAGTAACCAATAAATTTCCTTTACAGGAAACCTTTTTGTGTATGAAAATCATAAATATAAATTAAAGACTGTCTCACCTTTTCAACGTACAAAGAAAATTATTATTCGATAAAACAAAAACAAAGTCTCCTTCCAAATTTACAATTGGTTCATTGAAACATATTGAATTATTAAGAACACATTTATTTACAAATAGTATTGAAATTTGAATATGTCCATATATGTCAATATTTCGTCGAAGGCAATTCATAATTTAATTAGTTATTGTAATTTTAAGGAGCAATATTATATTCAGATAAAATGTTCTTAAATGTTTGTGATTTTTTTGGCTTTACAGACCATTATCAATAAGTGTAAATATCCCAATATTCGTTTTATAATATTGCAGAGATCAGTTACAAGGTAGTGAGATGGGTTCCATCCATTGGTAACGTCATCTTTCTCATCATTTTACGGTGGTATTTTCGCGACTCGCTGTTATAAAAAGCTATGTGCTTCTGAACTTTTAAATATACAGAAAAATAAAATCACTGCCTTTTCCTTAGGAACGTTCGCAATTCCTAAAACTACTTTTTTATCCTGGAGATTAAGTTGGCTCAGATGAATGATGCAAAAGCAATGCGTATCAACTATGCCTTTCAGTCCTTAGGCGACCAGCTAGAAATCCACCTCATTCTACAATAGTTTGGCAACTGTCTTTTGAGCACTGTGTTCCGCAGGGACATTTATATTTGCTGCCCATACAACCAAGAAGATTGTGTTTGTGTTAGTACTGGACAGGGGAACACAAAAACTCCTTAAGCGTAGATGTCGAGAGCAAAACAAACAGTAATCAAAAATCTTTCTTACTCACCTTATACTTGCCCAAGTGGTCGACTATACAGGAAAGTATAGCTTCGCGACCTAATGGCGTTGTGAGATTTCCGATGGGTTCCCCGAACTCTGGGTCCTTTTCTGAGACCACGCGTGTTGGCGGCCATGGCTCCGATACTGTAACATGAGACAACATTTTTGCAATTATTCTCCGACTCATATTTGACCGATATTATGCTGTAAAATAGCCAATAATTAAAGCCTTATTTTATGGATATCTCCTCACAATTTTTTTAAAGAAGGCAAATCATTAGAAAGAAATCAATTGAACTCCCTAATTTAATTTTATTAAAAATTGTAAAATTAACTAGTGTCCTTCAACAACAAAAATACTGATGAAGGAAACTACACGAAATGGTTTTCCAAAAAGCAGCCTACTCACATCTCAAGAACGACAAATAAAACACACTCGGATAAAACTGCAATGAATGAAATGTAGAAAACGTCTTCATGAATACTGAAATAACGTAGTACAGTGTATACGAATCCACAAAACAAAACTTCTTTACATACCAATACTTTAAAAAAAGTTGCTGTTCCAAAATGTAACACGTGAATAGCAAATAGTTAATGCCCGTTGGCCTGGCCGTTGGCTCCTTGGTGTCACATGACGTCAAGTGCGTCGGTTGCAGGCGCACTAGATACGAGACTTCAGTTGGTAGGCTTAGTATGAGAGTAAGGTAAATAATACTGTAAATAATGGCCTTATTTAGTGAAAATCGGTAGTTTCATCGTTTTAAAATTTTTCCGGGTATCCAGTTTTCTTTGATATCACAAACATAATGTTTAATTTAAGTGAAAAACAAGTAATTTGATAGCACAAATATTCATTATTTGTATTAAATATCTTTCTTACGCACCTTACTGTTCTTGCTTGTCAGATATTGTTTTAATGAATTGCAACGTGTTAAAACTTTAAAACTTCTTTAGAGGGGATATTCGATGGATATTGTTTTCCTTCAAAAGCAGAACACGATATTTGCACTGTTTTTTCGTTTTTTCTAAAGCTGTAAATATAAACTTGAAACTCTACTAAACCCCAAGTTTCAATTAAAAGTTTCCATTATGCAGTTGTGGCTAACTAATTTGAGGTTAAAGCTCAGAAAAAAAGTCAAAAGGTTTGCAATCGATGAATTATTGATTTAATATGAAACAAAAATTGTGAATAATGAAAAACAATGAATATTTAAGTTTCATTTCACATTATTTTATTTTCCAGGTTTGAAACTAAACTTTTTGTAAAATTATATTTGAAAACATATTGAATTAAATATTTGAATGCTTCCCAAACTCATTTCACGGTTAATGCATTTTTCTTGTCACAATATACTCCCACTGCATTCTCAATGCAAAATAATACACATTGGAGTCTATATCTCTTGTCCATGAGGAGTAGTAAATATATTTCTGTTTGATTGCCTTGTATGAAGACCATTAAAGAAAAAAAATCATGGACCCATGCGATCATTTTGCACTTGTCACACAGGGGTGACAAATCCATAAAAATTGTAATAGATTGAACAAAAAGGTTTCATATTGTAGAATACAATAAAGAAAACATAACTTGTGTCCTTCGCTGGGACACAATAATATCCGGCTTTAAGGCCCTAGTTGGTACAGTTTTCGAGTTATGTACGACGCTAAAGTGAATCGTGACCTATAATATTTATTGTGGGTTGCACATGCGTCTGATAATTGAAATATACTGTTATCTTAATTTTTTTATGGTTTTCCTTTCACATCTCTTTGATGCATTCCTGAGGGTAGTAGCTGCTCGTGTAGGGTTTTGTGTCTATGATTTCTAATAAAAGAAAATAACAATCATCTTTCTTCGGCGTATGATATATAGAGAGGATTATTTTACAGAAATGTTGAAAAATTGTAATAATTAAATTAGTTCAAAGAATTCATTGAGTTGAAACAGTTCATTGTTACTGAGTAACATGGTCACATTTTGGATAACTGTAAGTCTGCAGAACATATTCTCCGATCGTAAGTGTATCGAACAAGGTGACGGGTAAGGTGCCAATTATGAAAAAATTGTATTTTTAAATGAGTTTTGCTAGTGTTTTCAGGCCTTAAATGAAATCATCTTCATACTCAATTGCTTCGCCACGACTTTGGACAGTATTGTGTACGCGGTTGTCGCATTTACGATAGCTTCTCGGAGGTCTCCGCCGATCCTTCATTTCTAATTCTGAATTCAAAGAAAGTAAGCAATACTTCACTGCATTCTGGCCACCTCAGCAAAAACCACAAGCTCCTCTTCCCACAGTCACTGTTCATTTTATTTTCATGATTTTGTTCTCAGCTTTTCTTCCGCGGACCTGATAAAATCCTACAACTGCACCGGAACTTCGTCAGGACGTTTTAAAAACGCCATCAAGTCCCGTCAGCTTGGAGTCGCGCCAGCGTCTGTATTCGGCCGTTATCGGACTGCTCGCCTCCCCCCTCCTCCCCCCACCCCTTCCGCGTGACGGACGCCGCAATATTCGCGCCCCGTCGCCGTCGTCCGTCCGTCCTTCCGTCCGCTACATTAAAAGGAGCAGCGCGCGCTGATAACGGGGTCAAAGCCAGGTCAAGGACCCCGCCCCCTCCGCGCCGCGCGAGGTTCGTGGCTTCGTCGAGCGACCGCTTCTACCGGTTACGGGAACGACCGATAAACGGTAACGCGCCAGTTGCGTGCGCTCCGTGCGTGACCGGCGCCCGGGACAAAGCGACGGAGCAGTCGGAGTACAATCCGCTGCACTGCGCCGCGGCGCACGGTGGTTGGAAAGGCGAAAAGAGCGGACAAAAATCAAATTTTCAAAATTGTCTGATTTGCTACATTCAAGCACAGATTAACAGAAAAATGTCCAATGCTTTATGTATTATACTATATTTTGATATTTTCTTGTCCATTATTGTGTACAACGCGCGCCAAAATGAGAGATTTATAAGAACCCGGACGGTCATAAATTCATCCCATTTTGGAATGCACATTTCTCAGTTCCTATTAAAGTTATGAAATTCGTTTTTGTAGTTACTTTTCAATACTTTGTAAGTACATTTCTTACAAAAACCATATTTTTCACTTTCATATTAGATGTAAATAAATTATTGAAATCATGCCTGCTAGAAGCAACATTTCATTTGCGTTTCTTGACTTACAAAAAAATGCACGCGTCTGTATGTCATTGAAAGTGCAGTGATAATACAAGAAACATCATGAAACACATTCGTGTAGGTTTCATCTGCAGCTATTTGTAACTCTAGAAACGAGGAGAAAGAGAACGTTCTTCTGCGCGGCCGCGGCAGCGCGCTGTGATGAGAAACAGAAGCCTGAGGGCGAGGGCTGCTTTGACACGTTTGACCTACCACTTTAAAAGCAAATTAACTTTAAATAAACATTAAAAATAGAGTTCTAGGTTAAAATTATTTCATTTATTTGCGTAAAACTATTTTTGTCTTTTTTCCAATTCCTACCATAGTGCGGAGCCTGCATGCGCTATCGTTATAACGGAGACACCGACACCGCACGGAAAACGCGATTAATACTAATGGTATTTGTACTCTTCGTTTGCTACGCGAGGAAGAATTTGTCTTTTCGGGAATTGTCGTGTTCGCCCTCTCAAAACATTTTGGATCGCATGAGCACAAAAGTTTGAGAGCTATAAGAGTGTAATAAAAAACGAAAGAGTGAAGGATTTTTGTAGAGAGAAGATGTTTATCTCTCGACTAATTTAGAAGTTTTAGCTTTGCTTTGACTCGTTAAATGAAGTAACTTGTATTGCATGATGTCGCTTCACATTTAAACATATTACAAAGAATTAATTATAATCAAATATCGTTGTCAATGTAAACAGACCGCAACCGAACTGCAAACACTGTCTGTCTTGTTAGAAAAGCAATGCAAAGGAGAGCGCTTTCAGGAACATTTAGTTGAAGATTTTTCTAGTAATGAACAAAATAACTGTCACAGAGTTATAGATTATTTTTGTAACTTTCCCAAATTATAAATTATGGGCCTTTCAGTGCACGCATTATCACATTCTATGAAATAGTTCAATTAAACATGTGTGAGAAAACTATTGTTCTATACTTGTCAAGGTGGGTTACGATGAAACATCTAAGAAAATGAAAATAAAATTTGCCATTACAGTATTACCGTACTAGTTCAAGTATTACACCTGAATGGCGACTATCAAAATACAGTGTAGATTAAAATGCAAAACCTATAATGCTCATTACCTAGTCCGTCTTTGTTTCCTTGTTTGAATCGAATAGTACTTGTTAAAACTGACAATAACGCATAATGAATATATAATGACGTGACTTCCATCTTTATCAGTCACTTTGACACGACTAGAAATACCAAATGGAATGTAACTTTACAAACAAGGAAATATTGTTCCTCTTTGACTTGGAGCCGAATGGATTCAGCTTGCTTTGCATTTGACATGGCACTTCCTTTACCTATTGCAATTATTTCTTTTTGGGAAAAAGTAAAATTTACGAAGACAATGAACCTTTCTTGTCACTCTCACTTAGAAACTGCAATTCTACTTTTGCCTTTGTGATGCAGAACTAGATTATATTCAATGACGGACCACAGTTTAATGCAATCGAATTGCATGGCTTAGTATAATGTGCCCTAAATACTTAATTTCTAATTCTTTTTCTCCAATGCGAGTGTCATATTCTTAACTGAAATGAAGATAATAATACTGAAATCAGAAATGTATTATTTTTACAGATTAACCCTACTGTACTGTATGATTTTAGTATACAGTTGTACTCTTCGGGTCTACATCACCCGGAAAGTTGTTTCGATGATTAGAAAAGATTTGTTGGATTTACCTATTGTTGAATGTTATTATAATATAACATAAAATATTTATATTCACTTAAGTTATTCAAATATTATTAGAAGTTTCATAATACGTTGTAGTATTGGAAAAAATAAATTTCTTGATTTAAATGTGTTTCACCACAAATATAACATAAAATATACATTTTATTTTCATTTATATTCATCATTAGAGAAAATTTGCAAATATTACATAAAATTACCAGGATATCCTGAAGTAATTGTTAAAATATCCATTTTACAACCATTGTTGGAAGTTATTATTCTTATGATACTTCCAAAATGCCCTTTACTCTCCAAAGGGAGTCTTACGCAGGTCCAGCAAAAACAATTAAGTTAATATCAATAAAATCAGGATTTATTAAAATCCATAACGCGAAATCTTGTATGTAAAACGGCCGATCATATTGTAACACAGAATGAATGGTCAGTGATTTATTAACCTTTTGCAAAGAAATACAGTAGAAAACTCTTATAGCTATCAATAGTTCCTTTCCCTTTACTGACCTCTAAAATAACTTGTACGGCAGTGTTACTTTTTTGTCTTTAAGCTTATATTTGTTCAACATTGAAATGTCGTTTAAGGTAAGGAATACGATAAAAATTGAAGTACTTTGGACTTTTCTAGTGCTTACTTGGGCACAATTTCTGACTTAATTTTTACTTTCTACTTACGGAGTAGAGAGGAATTTATGTAATGCTGTGCGAAAAACAACCGGCGAATTTATGGAAGAAAACTCTTATTCTAGGGCCCTGATAAAGAAAACGTGGATAAATCCAGTTGCTAAATTTAGAAAAAAAATCCTCTAACACGTGGTGTAGCCAGAATCCATGTTTTGTGGATACCGGAAAATCGAATGACGGCAAAACGTTTGTGTGTCCGTCCGTCCATGAACAACGCTAGCGGTTCACCCGTTCTGCCGATTTTCTCCAGAATAGATATTCTCCAATCAATCTGGCCAATATCGAGGCCTCTTTAATTTGAAACCGATTTTGCAATTTTGGGTGGTACTTTACATAAAGCACCTGAGTCAAATTTTCCAAAAAAATTTCACTCCATCGTTTTCGATTAAATTTTGTTGTTGGATAGTGGGAAGGACATTCAAGAGAATGGTGCAAGTCTTACGATCGTTGAAAATCTTGATTTTTCAAAAATTGCAAAAGTTCAAAATCTTTTAGGAGTCTTTCAACAACTAAAACATTAAAGATTTCCCTTTATTTAAAAAGTTCTCTTAATAAAATCTATTCCTTATACGTAGATTTTGAATAAGGTGTCATGTACAATTTTTTGAAAATTTAAGTACCTTTCCCGTCATTTTGCATGAAAATACGGGAGAGAAAGTACGCGTTGTTTTAGCACCATTAGTTCTATTTGTGTCCAAAATTATAATTTTTATTTTTAGAACTGTTCAAACTTTGATGACGTGATGTAAAATTGTCATTGGGCATTTGCGCGATATACTTTGAAAAACAGAGTGATCTCCCAAATGCTTGTTTCATTCTTCCTTTTCATTCTTCCTTCTCTTCAGGGGACAGAATAAATCTTCACTAAATAGTACTACATTTGTTATCAAAACAAAGTTCTATTACCATATTTACAATTCCCATATCTTACATACTAGTTTAGTGTATTTATAATATCCGGGTTAGAGACCCGAACAGTACACATTATGTAATAATTAGATTTTTTAGGCAAACAAATTTTACTTACATCTAAATATATTTAGATAAATAACAAATTCATAAGTATGAGAATGCTCAGTAGCTAAGCACGGCTGTGAGAGAAAAAACAGAATTATTTTCAGATCATATAGGCCGGAAAATCAGGATTAAAAGAAATCTCAGTCTTTATACAATCCAAGTGCAATTACACTCAAAATGTACTGTAATAAACTTTTTGTTTTATTACATTAAAAATCGTATGTTGTTGGAAATATGTAGGTGTATTTCAAACTTTTCCTCATATTACATTTTTTACCTTGTTGAACTGCATATCACAGTGCAAGAAGTTCCTGAGCGTATTGGGTATGTTTCTCAAAGTTAACTTGTGTTATGATTGCAATAGCAGTTCACTTCCTTTACTAATACCAGAACATCCTCTCTCAACTGGACCGACCTGATATAGTAAGATCTCGTTTTAGGGCAAAACACATTGAATAGGCGCTGCTCGTTACTTTACTCCAGTCGGCGAGCTTATTCACTGCCGTAGAATAACAAAAGCACCCAGAAGGCTATTAAACTTCCAGCGCAGTCCGCAACTACCCGCAGAGTGCGCGACTGCCACCGTCTGCGCCGCTGCCCCCTCCACACACGCCACCTCTGGACCACTTTCCGGACACCCCCCCCTTTGCTCCGGCCACACCATCCCACAACCGCATTTCCGAGACGCCGCCCCAACGTCCCTGCCCACCTATCGCAACCGTCCGCCCACTCACCGCTCTCACTCGCCAACCCACCGCTCTCGCCCGCCCACTCGCCCTCCCCGCATACTCGCCCTCCGCCCACCCACCCACCGCTCTCACCCCCCCTACCGCTCGTGCCCCCCCGTCGCCCAAACACACCGGACCAGCTCCCTCCGTTTCCACTCCTTGCAGCTCAGTTTGCACTCCCAACAGTTCATTCGCCTCGCCACCGTTCATTCGCCTCGCCCACTCACCGCTCCCACCCGCCCGCTCACACCTCCCACTCCGGCCCGCCAATCCTCCCCTGCCGCCTTTCGCTCCCGCCCCCATCGCAAGGTTTCCTGGGAACCGGGCGCGAAGGGCAGCAGGCGTTGGGGCCGCCGCCAGCGGCCGGACAGGTTGCGGGCACCAGGCGCAACGCGGGCTGTTTGACAAATAATCACATCGGCCTTTTGTTGTTTGAAACAATTAGACCGTGTCCCCTCGTGCCGGGCGGGACTTTTCATTCTTGTGTGGCGCTGCGCCGCGGTGGGGGGTCGGGGGAGGGCGGCGGCGCGCAAAGCGGCGCTTTTTTGGCGCGATGTCAAATGACGGCGCGCCTACGGGTGCGCACACGGGGGCCGTGCATGATTTATAATGCAGTTGTTAACTGGAGTTGCGTTATTTCATGCTCGCGCCGCGGCGGGGGCGCGGGCGGAGGCGGGGCCGGCCCGAGAACGAGTAGGGTTGGGGGCGGGGTGGCCAGCGCCGCGTATCTGGGTGATTAGGGCGGCGTGCTGTGTCGGCCGCTGTGAATGGGCTCACCATGACACGCCGTTTACTCGGTCGCTCCCACCCCCACCCCCAGGCCCCCTGCGGACTCTCGCTTCCCTGCTCCCCCAAGCCGCGAGGGAGCGTTGTTTCGGGAGTTGGAAAAGGCGCGATTGTTTTTTGGTTGCACAAGGTACTCCCTAGAGACGGTATCTCCATAGACTGTCATCATTATAAGTTAAAAAGAGTCAAAATATTTTAAACATACTTTATAAATGAATCCTCTACAAAAATATCTTCATATTTTGAAAATCGTGTATTTATGGACATACATAATGACAAATTGCTTTTATGGCGTCCTTTTATAAGCAACTATTCTTGTTGCTGTTTGTAAAATGCAGAAAATACCTATGAAATTTACTTTTATAACGCCCCTTTTATGCCAAAATAAAACTTTTTTACTTCGTGATCAATTTTGTTTTTTCAGGTCTTGAATACGTTATATAAATAATGAATTCTTGAAGCACTCAATGTTGTGAATGATAAGTTGCATAAACGCGATTAGTTGCATTACACATTTTTGAGGTGAATAACTGTCGCAGCATTGAATGGCTTGTGGAATCCACTGGGAATAATTGAAGGCCTTCGTGGGTAAACGACTGTTTGAGAAGGACAACGCGTGCATAGATGGCAGGATGTTATAGTGGGGATAAGGTCCCAGCGGAGCGTTGTAAACAAATTTGGGCGCTCGATTCCAAACGTGGTTCTACGAACGTGTCATCAAGTTACTGGCGAGCGCGCCTGGCAGAACTCAATTTGGACCCTTGTTCGCGGGAAGAGAGGCAAATTTGAAACCTATTTCGAGCGCGACCCAACAGAGGCGTATCTCGTCTCCATCCAGCCGAAGAGGTTTCGATCAATGCGTCAAATTCTGGGAAACGTAGTATAATTTTAAAAAAGGATGGGACGACGTGTAATTTAAAATATGTCCACAGACGATTAATACAATGGCTTTAGAAGTGAACAACAGTTCCGAAAAATGTTTTTCCCCCAATTTTTGTGGAAAAATACAGCTCCAATAAAAAAAGATAGCCTAGCTAGGAAACAAATAATAGGCATGTGCACAAATGTACATTCAATGCAGTATATTCAGTTCAGAATTTTTGTGACATTTGCGGATTTGTTTTTTCTTTTGGTGGGAGTACAGTCATAGAAGCCCAATGCAAACTTTGTCCATTCTTTTAACATGATATTGCAACTGTGTCTTACAAATTATTAATATAAAGACCAATACCAAGGGACTGGATATCAAGATAATAACTTCAAAAACATTAAACATATTTTGGAATTGAACTTCAGTCAATTCTTTTGAAAGTCGTCTGGAGCATCTAAAGATATTGGAAAGTTTAGTGTCTCAAAAGACTCATGGATTCGAGAGCCAATGAGGGCAGAAATATTTTTCCAATGTATTTCTCGTGTTGTGACGCGAAGGTCCTCTCATTGTGCTGATTCTATTGCAAGTATGTTTGTGAAGGGTCTATTAAACGGTCAACAAAAATTCCATTTGGAATGTTAAGGGTAGCAAATTAACAACTGGAGAAATGACACTGAAAATCCATCTAAGGTGAGTTGCTTGGTTTCACCAAAAGATTCTTTTTGTTCACTTTCACAAAACATTATGTCACAAAAAATCATAGTATCACAAGAATGTACGAAATAGATAAACTAAGAATCCAAGAAATATTTGAAATACGAAATACTCGCTGATACTCGGAAAATACGAGTTGCATTTAAAACCTGTTGAATAAAGTAAATAATATGTTTATAGTTTGATTTTTTGTTTTTTTTTTTTTTTCGGATTTTTGAATTGCAGTGCATTAATATGAAGTGTGAAAAATTCTTTAGAGTATTATTGGTATTCATACTGAAATTTCATCACTTTTCCTCATGCTGGTTCTTCAGAATTCAATAGTCAATCGCCTGTATTTCTGTTAATTAACTTGTCGCGCTATTGCTTCATATGAAAATCATCATGTTCTACATTTTTTGTGTAAATAATGATTAGTCAAAATGTATAAGCTTTTGGATAATTTAATTAATTGTCTACTATTTCTTTACAAATTAAAGAACTATAAATCCAAGAGATGACTAGTATTCTTATTTGTCAGTATTTCATTTAATTCATAGTTATTTATTTTCGCGACCTTCATGCCTGTACGTGAAAACTATTTTAATTAGATTTTACAAAAACTTTTCTTTATCATTGTTGAATGTAAATTACAGTCTATATTAAGGTAATAATAGATAAGATTATAATATACGGTAAATCATTTTTGAGATACCTATTTGAACAGAATGATGCTTCTGCAATAATATCACCTATTTTCTTTTAAATATGAGTTTGTTTTGAAATTCATGTTTTTTGTTACACATACTAGTCACTAATGGATATTTTTTGTATCTCATTTTGATACTTTAATGAAAAGATATACATGTGGAATGTAAGACGTGTCATGCATTTTCTTCTTGCAAAAGTGCTGCAGCTACTCAACCTTCACTTCAAGCGCCAAAATTTTTTGTTTATATAAATTTTTCTTTCCTCTTTTATTTCTCTCACATGTAACGTTTATCAAATACTGTTCAATGAGGATATTCTGGATTTTCCTCCTCTCTCTCTTTAGACGTTGATATTGAAGGATATTTTTGATCATCTATCTATCGTCATTATTCGTGTGACTTGGCGGTACCATTGCAGATGGTTCTTCTATTCTGTCATGTGAAAGTAGAAACAGTGTTGGGAATATCATCGTGAATAAGAACGTTTTAATAGAGAATACCAAAATCATTAGAAATGAGAGATGAGAGAGAATTATTGACTGATTGTGTTGCTACAATGACATCTATCGTTGCGACGGGCGGCTGTTTTTGGTGCACGGTAGTTATGCGGTAAAATGAATGCTGCAACATGTAGCATTCAGTACAAATTACGAGAAATAACGACCGGTTTGAAAATGCACCGGCAAGATTGTAACTCATCTTTCTGGCAAGATGAAATTGACGCATACAAAGGCCACTTATCTCTTAAGAAGTACGGATTGTATTTCAGCAGCACTTCAGTTTATTTCTCAGAAAGGCGATCTGAGAGAAATCTACCTTCTATTCGCAGAAACAGAACCCAATTATAGGATTGAATCTCCTTTTCACCAGCTCTCGCGAAAAACGTTCGAAGTTCTAATTTCTTCCCCCGCCACCCCCGGCGTGGAGCGCTCTTCTCGAGGAGCGTCGGCCAAGAGTTCCCGATACATTTAATCGTGAGGTGGGCTCCCGAAATGAGACGTGAAATTGTAATTATGCGCGCAAGTCCCGACCGGATTTCGTAAAGGAACGCCAAGGACTTAGCGGCAGGTAAAGTTGGCGGCTGCGGTTGGCAGCGCTGGGCTGGCTGACGTGCCGAGGGGCACTTCCGGACTTGCCGAAATTGGTTCTCAGATTTATGGCTTCATTTGAAAAGTTTGTGGAAATGAATTATTAATAATATATATCTCTCTTGTTAGAAGTATCTACGGCAGAAAGTTCCTTCTCCGCAATAAGACGGGTCGGTTTAATAATGTCTGCCGGAGAAGGGGCAGAGGGAGGGAGGGCTGGAGTTGGGAGGAGGCTATCAGATGGAACTAAACACTGAGAGCGCATTGTCCGGCGGAGGGCCCCGGGACTGATAAGAGAGGCGTTGGCGGCGGGGGCGGATGCCTGGCTGGTAATATCATCGGTTGTTCGTGCTTGGGGAGGTGGCGGTGGTGGAGGCCGGGGCAAGGTCGCAGTAGTGGAGGAACCAAGGGTGGATCCGCTTGCCAAGAGACGGTTGTGAGGGTGATGAAGGACTACCGCCCTCTTCCCCTGGGACAGATGCAGACGAGGGTTGTTGTGGAGCCGAGGTTATAACGGCCACGGATATCTCGAGGTTATTTTCGTGCGTTAAATGCTGTCCTTATGCGAAGTCGTTTTGGTGGGATTGTGATGGGGTATTTGTTGGAACTGTAGTATTTTCGTTCATTTTTGTCCAATTTTAATTAGCGATGGCAGTTTATTGCTCACCTTTATTTTTACAGGTAGGCATAACACAATCGCGTTTATTTTGTGATAAAAAAAGTTGGATTTGTTTCCGTATCACTTACATTAAATGACCATAATTAAAAGTTTTAGGCATTTCTGTTAATTGTATGTAAATAATAATGTATGTACAATAATCACACTTACTATTTCTTGTGTAATCATTTTTTCTTAGCACTTACAAAACGAACAATGAAGAAAGGCACATAAAAAGGAAGTGTTTCAAAAGGGTTTTTATTTAGAACCCTCACAATTCCTTAAAACACATTGTTTCATTAAACTTGTTTTCGGCAGCAGGAAAATCATGCATCATATTCTTCAGGCACTGATGAATATTGTTTCATATTAATAAGCGATATTCCTGTTTATTCTAGTTTTTAGGGGTTGGCTTTTCTGAGTTTATCCCTTCCTAGCACGGGTGGTCAGAAAATGGTAGAATCTTGAATTATCTGTAAAATTGACTACAGTACTTGAAATTCTTTGCTATTTAATCGCGTGAATTTAAACATATTTTAGATAATATATTGTTAGCAATATTATCCAGTGTTCAGTGTTCACTCATACACAGTACCAAACCTATATGATACAACGTTCAGTTTAAGGCTTGGCCGTTTGACGTGGGCTCTCGCATGAAACTGTTGATTTAAAACAACGATTTAAAAGATGCACAATGTTTACACAGGTACAATCAAAACTCCCAATAAGAATACCAAATATGTTTATTTATAAACTGAAGTAACAAATAGCAAAACACGGATAAAAACTGTTTTAAATTAGTAGTTATTTACCCTCTATCAAAAGAAGACTGAATAGGATTCTTTTATTTCTTTGCATGTAAAGCATAATACATTTCCCAAAAGTGAACTCCTAAATATTAAGCTTATCTACGGTAGCATTTTAGCTCTTATTTGTTTTCAAACTATGTTTCTATGTATCAAAATAAAGTAGTTAGAACTCAAATAATTTTCTTGTACTTAAGTTACGCGTCAGTGTGTATCCACTCAAAATCTTCTTTCTGAATATCTTTTCCGCGATTATCACGCAAGAGAATACTACCACCATCAACGAAAATCCAGAAAACCGTCTAATGCGTTTGCTACCATGCAATTAGTACTTTCTCTGTGTTGAAACGAAATTAAAATTTTCACGAAAGGCGAAAGGATGGGAACCCGCGAAAGAGCGTAAAACTTAATTAGCATAAATGATCGAGTAAACATTCTCGTGACTACACGCACCAGCTGTATCTACCCAACGCATCTAAGATTCCCCTGCGATAAAAGTCAAGCGCAGCTGCCGACCGTATTTACCGCCGCCATCGTCGGCTCTCCAAAGGAAGCAGCGCGTCCTCGACCACCGCGGGGACCCAATAAAAGCAGCCTTTCGCAACCCCCGCCACCCACGCCAGGCAATTATAAAATTGCGCCTTCTTTCCTCCCGTTTTATTTTGTGTGTGTGTGTGTTTTTTTGAATCGATACAAAACGTTTTCTCTTATCAAAGTTTCCCTGCCGGAGTCCCTGCTTCATCGGCATTGGAGCGGCAGCAAAAGCGGCACCCAATCGTGGGCTGTTTGCTGTACGTTTATAAATTACCATTCCTCCGTCGCTCCCCTTCGACCTATCCACCTCACTTCTTCAACCTTCCCTTTCTCCTGGTAAACTTGGGTTGGTTTTTACATCTTTGACTTAATGCCGGCACTACCACCGTCACTACTGTTGCGCCATCGCTTCTCGTTTTGCCTCAGCTACATTTACTCGTCCCACTCACCCCGTACGTCTTTTTCAACCAAATCATGCGCTCGTCTCACCTCACCTCCTCAACCATCCCACCCGCCCCACTCGCCATACTCCCCCGCCCCCCCCCACCCCCCCACTCGCCCCCCCTACCCTCGCCCCACCCACCCCACTCACTCCACTTGCCCCACTCCCCCATACGCCCTACTCGTCCCACTCGTCCCACCCACCCCACCCACCTCACTCGTCCCACATGCCCCCACCCACCTCACTCACCCTACTCGCCCCACTCGTCCAACCCACCCCACCCACCTCACTCGCCCCACCTGCCCCCCCTGCCCCTTGCGCCCCACCCCCCAGCGCAACCACCCACCACTCCACCGCTCCCGCACCATTCCCGACGCCTTCGCAGCCCTCGTCGCCTTCCTTTCAGTCTTTTCCCTCCGCAGAGGGCACGTCAACGAGAACACACTCAATCATTACCCCATCTGCTTCTGCTCGAGGCATCACCACCTCTTCTGTCATCGTTTCCGCCGCTACCACGCCGTCGAAACACAACGGGCGTTTGATGGTGGGAGGGCGTTTGATCTGTGATACCTGCGCCGTGGAAGATTTCGGATAAAGCGGTCCACACCACAATTCGCCCTTGCGTGACTGGGAGTGACTTGATAGGTGGAGGGAGAATTAATGTTATTTTACAATACGTTGTCGGTTCATTTCCTCATAGGTTTTGTTGGGAACAGGTCTCTTTGAAAGTAATTTGGAGCTTTCTAAACACGCGCTGCAATAACAGCAGTTTGATGTAAATGAATACCTGATATTTAGTGCTGATTTTTGTTATAAAATTTCTTTTTTGACATTAAGGAGCTGAAGGTTTACTTTTACGAACTGAAAGAATAAAAAGTAAACATTTGGAAGATAAGAATTTACGTAAATCTCCGTCGGAAATGAAACGCACAAAGCACCAAGATACACAGAACATTTAGAATTCGCATGTTTTCATTGCTAAAAATTAACGTAGTTTTAAATTAAATTATCGTCGTTCACCCACCAACAACATAAAACATTACCTAATTCTACACGATCACCCTTACATTTATCATCGAAGGTTAAAAAGAAGCCGAATGATTTGGTTCAATACCATATTCCATTAGAAATGCACCAGCCAAGTCATTGCTAGGGAAAAAAAATTACTCGCCCTGTGTTCTGCCCACGTCGCCGAGAAACAGCTGCGAGAAACGCAAGATGGACGGCAAATTGTTCTGGCGGCTCGAAGCGCTGGACACGGTGGCGGAAGGAATTAATTCTGGAGAGATTGGAAAGAGCAGGTGACGATGACTGGAGATGGTCAAGGGAGGACAGGTGAGTGAGGAAGGGTGGGAAGGGGATAGAAGGGCGGACCCGGGCGGGGAGAATTTGGAAAGGCCCGAAAGTGGCAAAATGTGGGTAGAGCGAGGCCTACGTGGTGGGAGTGGTCGTGCAGGAAGCAGAAGCAATGCTCCCGTGCACATGGAATTTATTTTCAATTTTCGTGCGCGTCGCCGCCGGCGGGCGGGCGGGCGAGCGAGCGGGCGAGCGGGCGAGCGGGCGAGCGGGCGAGCGGGCGAGCGGGCGGGCGAGCGAGCGAGCGAGCGGGCGAGCGAGCGGCGGGCGAGCGGGCGAGCGGGCGAGCGGGCGAGCGGGCGAGCGGGCGAGCGGGCGAGCGGGCGAGCGGGCGAGCGGGCGAGCGAGCGCGAGCGGGCGAGCGGGCGAGCGGCGAGCGGGCGAGCGGGCGAGCGGGCGAGCGGGCGAGCGGGCGAGCGGGCGAGCGGGCGGGCGAGCGAGCGGGCGGGCGAGCGAGCGGGCGGGCGAGCGAGCGAGCGGGCGGACGAGCGAGCGGCGGGCGGGCGGGCGGGCGGGCGAGCGACGGGCGGGCGGGCGGGCGGGCGGGCGAGCGGGCGGGCGGGCGGGCGGGCGGGCGGGCGGGCGGGCGGGCGGGCGGGCGGGCGGGCGGGCGGGCGGGCGGGCGGGCGGGCGGGCGGGCGGGCGGGCGGGCGGGCGGGCGGGCGGGCGGGCGGGCGGGCGGGCGGGCGGGCGGGCGGGCGGGCGGGCGGGCGGGCGAGGCGAGCGGGCGGGCGAGCGAGCGGCGGGCGAGCGAGCGAGCGGGCGGGCGGGCGAGCGAGCGGGCGAGCGAGCGGGCGGGCGGGCGGGCGGGCGGGCGGGCGGGCGGGCGGGCGGGCGGGCGGGCGGGCGGGCGGGCGGGCGGGCGGGCGGGCGGGCGGGCGGGCGGGCGGGCGGGCGGGCGGGCGGGCGGGCGGGCTGCAGGCAGCGAGGTGCACGGCGCGGTGGAGTGGACGACCGCGCAGAAATTACGGCTTAGACAGGGTGATTTTATGGAAATGGAAGAAACGACAGCGCCAGCCATGCTGATGGAGGCGCGGGCGGGAGAGTTGAGGTCGTGACGGCGACGTCATGGCTCCGTTGACGAGCTCAGGGCGATTGTTTTCTGACCCTCAGACAGTGGATTTGCGAACAAATTCAAAGTGTGCTCAATGATGGCTTTGCTATTGGGAGATTGACGTGTGACATAGGCAGGCACGTGTGTGTGTCTGCTTGCGAAAGTTTTGGAAAATTATACAGCAATGGATACTGGGCGTGATTTACATTGGAAACAAACTAATGGTTGGTAAGTTTAAAAAATCACGGCAAATTACATCGAAGACAAATAAGTGAAATGTAATTAATAATTGAAATTGTTATTGAAATGTCCTCGAAAGCTACAATACAATTTTATAATTTGGAGATAATATGATCGATAGTCACGAGAAGTGTCTCAAAAACAAATTCTGTCAAGAAAAATGGTACGGAACGTTAATTATTTTATTTTTATTGTACTTACATTTAACTCATATTACATTTTCCTAAATCTCTTCTAATCTAAATTAATTAATCAATCAAACAATCAATCAATCAATGGTATGTATATGGGAAAGGGTAAAAGATTTATGTACAAATTGTACAAAGAACTCTATGGGGTTAAAAATAAATGTCCGAACTACGCTAGATGCTAAACCTTTCAGCCGATTTTCTGTAAAAATTATATTCCACAACCGATTTGACTGATGTACCTTTGCCCCTTGAATTTGAAACCGATATTTTAATTTTTGGGTGTGAACTTATCATGAAGGAACATTTTCAAAATTTTCAATAAAACCATGTTCCATTGTTTTTGATTAAATTTTGTTGTAGGATAATGTGGAGGACGTTTAAGAGAATGGTGTAGGTCTCATTTTCGTTGAAAACTTTTATTTTTCGAAAATTGCAACAACTCAAAATTTGTTCGACGTCTTCCTACTACAACAATTAAGAAAATAGAGAATTTTCCATCAGTGAAATCTGTTTCTTAAAAATAGATTTGGATATAAGGTCATGTAAAATTTTTCAAAAATTTGAGTACTTATCGCGGAATTTTGCGTGAAAATACGAGCGAGAAAGTACTTGCTGCTTTAGCACAATTAGTTTTTCTTTATCGTCTCCTATATTATTTCAGTTGTATCATACCTTTTGCAGCTCTCACACGCAACCAATCTTTATAAACGGGGTCTCTACAGAAACAGATTTTCAGGGGAATGTGACACATTGCATTTTGACTTTAAGAATATGAAGGATTTGTTTTAAAAAGCGCATCTAAATACTGATTTCAAATACAACCCACAACAATCGATCGTGTTTTTAAAACATATATCGTTAAATAATCCCTAAACATTTTAGGACTTTATGAGCTAAAGTTCTGAGACCAAAGGTCTCAAAGTAAGGTTCCTCACACAGTAGTCTGTAGGTTGCGACCTTCTTGAACATTCTGTTACATTTTTACTGGTTCGACGCTTCTCGATTTTCACCCACCTGTTCACAGCTTGTATAATCTGCAACTCTATGTGAAATTAAACTATTTACTTGATATTCTACGCAACTAAATCACACGGGCGTACCACTCTGATCAGTAATAACGTTCAATAAGAATAGTTTGTATTGACGGGAGTGTATTGTATTGTTATCATTTACAAGGAGGAATAGAACAAATGACGGAGGATACGGTCTTGTAGAAAAGATATAGTACAGGCTTAAAATGGAAATTAAAAAGAAAAGTGAAGAGGATGAGGTTTAACATGCGCGAATTCTCGGACGGGTACGCTAGTTTCTTTGTTTATTTCAGTATAATAAATTGCGTCAGCTGCTTTCAATTGTAACGCACGATTATTATACATCTCAATAATTTTGTTTTTAAATAAATATTGTCTATTGAAAACTGATAATGTGAATACTGTGATAGAAAGTTCATTGCCTTAAAAAGAAGAGAGAATATTCAAGTCTCAGTTTTTCCGAAAACGAGAAAAAAATACAATTACGCATTGGACAAGACACACAATAATTGGCATCTCGGATTAATTTGATCAATCTCTTCGACTCACAGATATGTGCGTTTTCAGAGAATGAGTTCGTTACATGCTGATTTTTGTTTTATTACGTTGTTGAGGTACCTGTTACACTCCAATTACTTGATCCAGAGGCTGTAATTTCATTCGATAAGGAAACCCTCTTGAGCGGCAATTGCCGGCCAAGTAGCAGACCATTACTGTTAATAGTAAGGCATTATACTTCATAGAACACTATTATCCCCACCCTCAATGGCAGAGGTTTGAAGTCTTCATACTTATTCTGGATTTAGATATTAATGTCGATACCACTTAACACAATGAATAGCGCTCGCAATATTCTTGAAGACATAAATAGTCAATCATTTGTCTGGAGTAATATAAATTCCACATTTATCATCTTAAAATGTAGGAGTCCAATCTACGTCTTGAGTAATGTGGTGGTGGAAGTAGGTCTCCAAGAATATGTCTTTAATTGAAGATGATTTGACAGACAAATGTTTGGTAGAAATTACTCCTAAGTTATTTCAAAATAACTTC
Organism: Teleogryllus oceanicus; assembly: GCA_964035755.1. NCBI lineage: Eukaryota > Metazoa > Arthropoda > Insecta > Orthoptera > Gryllidae > Teleogryllus > Teleogryllus oceanicus. Next base: position 53,287,600 of record CAXIVR010000011.1, read on the forward strand.
TAACTCCCTCATGTTATGAATGGACTAGCGACTTAATTAACCCTAAGAGGCGCTGTGAATCTAGAATACCCATTACTCTATCATTTTTTCCTACCAATGCTCACTGAAAAAACTTTCAGAACTATAGTCACTTGCATAATATGCGACTGGCATTAGTTTTGAAATTGCTGAACATATAGTCACTGCAGCGCAGGGTTGCAAGTGACTTCTCCCAATCACTAAGCTTTGAAACAAAGAAATTGCAAATCACCTATATTTTGCCACGTAAAGTTTAACAAACTGAAAATCGAAATATCTAGTAGATACTCGTAAACAATTTGTGTTGAAAACAAAGCTAGTTAACACATATTGTATATACACGTATTTTTATTTATAATTTAAAACACAAAAGTAATGTATGTACGTGATTTGAGAACCACAAAATAATACTCAAAATTATGGAAATCTGCTTAATTCCATTATATATCATGTGTAAAATCCAATCAGAAATGACAACACGTAACTTAGGTATTATAAATGTATTGTAGATGTATTAGATGATCCTTATAGCAAGCTTCTCGCGAAAGATAAATCAATGTATCAATATTACTTTTGTGGATAATAGTTATAATTTCATTTCCGTGATAAATGAGATGAAAGTTTATTGATAATTACTCTGACCGTAGATAAAAAGTACAATATGTAGCTTTAAAAAATTCAGACAATTTTTTTGCGATGCTATTTATAAATTACTGCAAGCACTTCCCAAACCACGTGATGGTAGTTGAATAGATTATTTAATTCCAAGGTTTTCTCATAGTTTGCGTGTTCTTCTCATTCTTCACTTACGTGTTCTCAAATTTTTGAAACATACAAACTTATTTTCACATTTCAGGGCTTCAATATATTCATTCACAAAAATATATCTCTTCGGCATTGATATGTCATAATATGAAAATTACATAAACCAATCTACTTCGCATTTCCCCAGACACCTTTTATACCCTCTCGAGACATTCAACGACTACATTCGCTCTCCGTATCTTTCCAAGTTCCTTTCCTCTAGAGGTTCACTCAAACATGAAGGATGGCGAGGCGATAAACATTTGGGAGTGTACTTCTTTCTCGACACGGCTGTCCAGAAACGCGGTGTGGATGAATCGGCGATATTTCCGCCGCTCGTTGCTCTCGCTCTTCATACAGCAGGATCTTTCCCTACTCAAGGGCGCCGTCCTCACCACGTCCTCCAAAGAAAAGTTAGGGATAGTGCGAGAAAGTGTGTGCAGTTTAAGCAGCACTAGTCGTGTTCATCTGTCATATGAATTCCAAACAAAAAAAAGTAATAAATAAACATTGAATGTTTGTATATCAAATGAGCAGAACCCAACAGACGTCCTGCTCTCTCTTTTATTTTTTACCCCCCTCTCTCTCTCTCTCTCTCTCTCTCTTATTTTTTACCTCTCTCTCTCTCTTTTCTCTCTCTCTTATTTTTGACCTCTCTCTCTCTCTCTTTTTGACCTCTCTCTCTCTCTTTTTGACCTCTCTCTCTCTCTCTTTCATTTTTTACCTCTCACTCTCTCTTTCATTTTTTACCTCTCACTCTCTCTATTTTTACCTCTTTCTCTCTTTTTACCTCTCTCATTTTTACCTCTCGTTTATCTTTTTACCTCTCTCACTCTTATGGTTTTACCTCGCTCTCTTTTTATTTTTACCTCTTTCTCTCTTATCTTTTTACCTCTCTCTGTCTGTCTTTTTCTTTGGTTTCTCTCTCTCTCTCTCTCTCTCCCTCTCTCCTCTCTCTCTCTCTCGGCAACGGCCAGTAACAATGAAGCCCGGATGGACTGGAAATTATAGTTACCTGAAGCGCTATCTTGCACTGCAGTGTCTAGTAAAGTTATACCAAATTGAATAGCATAAAAACCTTCTCCAGGGAAAAACACGTCGATGTGTCAACTTTCTTCGAGATTGGGCAAAGGGTGTTAGAATTCATAGATTTTACAAACTAATTTCCATTTTATATATTATATAGAATGATGATACAATAATTAAATGTATGTCTTCTTTCCGCAATATTTTGTTTTTCATTTTTTTCATGTGCCATACACTATATTTGAACGTTTTCATAATGCGGCATCCTGAAACCAATAATGATAAAAGTTTCGATATATACGGCTTACGGCTTTATGAAAAGAACCACGAAAACCTCACGCAGTATACATTTTAATTCATCAGTCCACTTCTCGGCAACAGTTGAGGAACGTTTTCAAAAAACCATTGAGCCTACGCGACCCAAATCGTTTAATCTCCAATATCTAAAATTGAAAAGTTTTATCAACCAACACCGTGCCTTGAAGGAATTGGGTCAGATAATCAGTAGACATCAGAGAGAAGCATTTTGCCAGAACTTACCTATTGCTTTTTACATTAAATCTTTCACTTTGCCCTGAGAAAATAATCCTAATATTGTTGCCAACGACTGCAACTACTTCTATTTTTTATGTTAAAATTTAGTTTACAAACGTCAGCATCAAAAATTAAGAGAATAATTGTTAGAAATAATACAGTTCATCACATCATATTCTCAACAGTCTACCAAACATTCGGTCGCTCAATCTTTCGTTTAGTTGTTTTTCCTCTTATTTACTATTTATAAAATACAGATCTCACCTTATTGTTACAATCCACATTTTTTGTAGAGCGTTATTTTTCATAATTGTACTTTCTTTCTCGAGGTACATCTTTAATCTATAGCCTTTTTTATTTTTATTTTGCAGAGATTAATAGACACCAAGTTAATTTTTATTTTTATAACAACGAACGCAATGTTTTCCTCGTTACATAATTTTACTTATTTACCATGATTTATACAGTGCCTCTGATCGAGAGATTCTAGGTTTGAGTCCCGACGGTGACAGAATATTCGACCCTTTTTCACCTAGGTTGAATTCAGTCGCTGTATGGAGGAGAGTTCTACTGATCGGCTGTACTGATCGGTACATTTCCGTGGTTTCTCTTATCAACACCACGCGAATGGCAGAGCAATACCCTAACAAACGGGCCATGGACCGCACGCGATATTTCCTTCCTCATCCTTGTCCTATCCTCACCCTTTGCAACACACACACACACACTAACATGCACTACACTACCACACATGCCGGCAGACCGATCGGGGACTTAGAACTTGTCCCGGATGGGGCGGTGCCAAGCTGATGAGAGTCCTGGTTAGGGGAAACCCCACTAGCCGACGGTAGGTCGGTGCCGGATCTCGCCATCCAGCGGGGGAAGACCACCGCCATCTCCCGAGAAAAAACATGCACTGCACTAACGGGACTAATGACCGAAGCAGTTGACGCGCCCGGAAACACGAAACAATCAATCAATCAATCAAACAGACAGAAAAAAAAATTTCTAATTGTGTTCAGCTCTTCAAGTGAGATAGCTTCACGATTGTTACGGGTTAGATTTTCGTAAGTCCTGGTTAGGGGGAAACCCCACTAGCCGACGGTAGGTCGGCGCCGGTTCTCGCCATCAACCAAAGGAAGATCACCGTCACCTCCCGATCTAAAAATATAGACTTCACTTACGGGACTAATGATCTCAATAGTTGACGCACTCGGAATCACTAGCAATCAATCAATTCCGGTTTATAAACTTCTCAATATTTATTAAGAAGTTTATTTATGTCGTAGTTTGTTGTCTTCAGCCAGCCTTCTTCCTATAACGTAATGCTTTTCCGTTTCCCCCTTCGTCCGCGAAGGAAACAGCTTTTTTCCCACGGTGGGGGACGGAGGAGCAAAAGGAGCTCTGTAACTCGTTCATGCTCCAGATCGCGACGGCCCACGGACCTCCCAGCGCCTCCTCCATCCCCGCCGCCGCGGAGGTCGTAGCCGCGCTGCCGCGGCAGGTCGGGGTCGCTAACCCAATCAGACGCCCGCCCACAGGCCGCCCTCCGGGCGCCACCCACCGCGGCGCCGCTTGCTGTCGCCTTTCCTCCTCACTTATTACCACCTGCCAATGCTGTCCAACCACCAGTGACCTTCATCTTCATCAACAGTCAATATCACCCTCTCATCTCTTTCCTTCATCACCACCGCCTTCTTTTCCCTCCTCTTCGCTCTTATTTCCTCCGTCCCACTCCTCGTTTCCCCTCCTTCCGTCCGTTTCTCTTCACCATTTCCTTTCCCCCTACCATTCGCCTCACCATCCACTCTTCCGCTTCTATCACCACGGAGGAACACAGTTTCTATAACCTCCGTTGCGGTTCATCATCTCTCCTATGTCTCCCTTTCGCCTCTCATCAGAGGTCGCTTTTTTCACCCTCCGCCTCTTTCCAGTGTCCTCTCCCTGCCGCTCCATTCGCCCCACCTACTATTTTGCCTCTATCACCACGGAAGAAGTTTTTACCGTATATATGATAAGTAAAAATGTTTACACATGTTTGAAATGATTGAAGGCGTTGTCATTGTCAACAATAGTATTTATTATAAATACTATTGTTGACAATGTTTCTTTAACCTTCAATCATTCGATTATGTAAATGTCAACTACAACTCACCACTGAATCTGCATATCTAGGAAAGAACAAACCATGTTTGTCTGAATGTGAACGAATAGGTGCAGGTTGGTGTGTATGCAAGGGTTCCTTGGTCTATCTATGTTTCAATGCGTGTGTGTATATATATATATATATTTGTGTACTATGTAAGTTTATTTATCTATATGTTAGTATATACGTATTTTCATTTGTAGTATAAGAATGTAAATACCATCTGCATATCTAGGAAAGAACAAAAACAATTTTTTTTATATGGATTTTTTTAGACATTATTTTATTTGTAATTGTAACTGTACTTTCGTATTTCTCTATTCGGCCACCAGGTATTATCAGCCCAATTGTAGAATTAACTTGTACTACATCCGTTGCGGTTCGCCGTCTCTCCGATGTCCTCCACCTCCACCTCTTGAGAGGTCGTCCTCCATCCTCCGCCTCCTTCCAGCGTCCTCTCCCTCCCGCAGCCCGCGCGCCGCAAGGCCCCGTAACCGCCGCCTGATGGACCCTCGCGGACGCCGCCCGCTAACAAGACCCGTTTCCTCGCGCCGGCGAGCGCCGTCTGGGTCGCGTTCGGGTCCGCCCCCACCCCCCGTCGATCTTCGCCGCCGAACGCTCCAACCCTTCCCGTCGATGGGGCGCAGCGAAGACGACTGTAAAAAATTGATAATGCAATTTAATTCAAAGAGGCGCGAAGGAATCTGAAGGATTTGTAGCGTGAATAGGTGATGACTGTAAATGTTAAAAGAAAGGAATATAATTTAAGAGGTACTCTGGGAGAAGTGAAAAAAAAGCGTTTCTCGGAGAAGTGAAAAAGTCTTGATTGCTCGTGCGCTGATTAATGGCGCTTTAGGAGCCGCATTTCGCCGGCTGAGGCAACGGAGCGCGGCATCGAAGCTGCCATCGGCTTCCATGCGAAGCTTTCGTCTCGCGGCGCCAACACAAGTTTGCTCCTCTCTCCCGGTCGTTGCATTTTCGTCACTGCTCTCGCAGCCACGCTGGCCTTGCTCCTGCACTGCCTTTGTTGTTGGTTAGTGATTCCGGGCGCGTCAACAGCTTCGCTCATTAATCCAGTAAGTGTAGTGCATGTTTTTTCTCAGACCACGGTGCTTATCTTCCCCGCTGGATGGCGAGATCCGGCGCCGACCCACTGTCGGATAGTGGGGTTTCCCCTAACCAAGACTCTCCCACCAGCAGGGCACCGCCCCAGCCGGACAAGCTCTACACTCCCGACCGGTCTCCCGGAATATGTGCTAGTTGACTGCATGTTAGTGTGTGTGTGTGAGGGAACATGATAGGACAAAGAAGGGGAAAGATCGCGCGCGGTCCGTGACCCGTTTGGTAGGGTACTGCTCCGGCATTCACCTTGTGTTGATCGGATAAACCACGGAAAACTACCGATCAGAGCAGCCGGCCGCTAGAATTCTCCTCCAGACAGCGACTGAATTCGACCTAGGTGAATGGTAGTGTCGTAAATCCTGCCGCCGTCAGAACTCGAAACTACGACTTCCCGGTCTGAGGCGCTGTAGTGACATTAGTTGATGCATTGAGCTACCGCTCCGGTACCTTGGTTGCTCGTATGCGTGTGTTTACCAGAGTGGATCATCCTCCCGGCGTCTCTTTCGTCTACCAATTTCACCACTAATAAAAAGTGTTGATTTCTGTCATGTTTCTTTTTATACATTTTCATCATTTGTGTTTCCAATAATACACATTTAAAATTTGTAAATTAAATTTAATATTTGTTGTAATTTTAACAATTTACTTAATGTTTTTTCACGAGTATTTTTTTTATTTGCATATAAATAAGATTCCACACGGACAATACTTGACAAAGTAAACAGATTTGAAGGTTCCCTGCGAAACGAGATTGTAAACGCTAGCACCTTGTTGCTTCGTATCATCCGTCATTCTCTCTTTCGTTCAATATCCATCGTCATTCATTTCCAGTTTCATCAATCATCTCGACCGGACATTTACTTCATTAATGTCACAACGCTTAAACAGAATGAGACTAAATGAGAGAGATTGATTGGACTTCGAAAATGCCCCGCGATCATGCGACGTCCTTCCAGGTGGAGGCAACCAACTTCCCATGTGTGTGTTATCTTATCTCAAATGATGCTATTGTACTGATGCTGTTATTGAGTTCATTGAAACACCGGGAAACGTGGCTCAGTGCATCAACTAATGCCACTGCAGTGCCTCCAACCGGGAGATCCTAGGTCGGGTCTCAACCCGACGGTGGCAGGATTTTCAATACTAGCTTAACAGTTACATCGAATTAAGTCACAGTCTGGAGAAGAATTCTGGCGGCCGGCTGCTCTGATCGGTAGTTTCGCGGGTTTCTCCAATCAACACCAGGCGAATGCCGGAGCAGTACCCTACCAAACGGGCCACGGTCCACGCACGATCTTTCCTTCCTCTTCTTAGTCCTATCTTCACCTCTTACACTAACATACACTACACTACCACACATGTCGGGAGACCGGTCGGGAACTTAAAGCATATGCCGACTGGGGCGGTGTCCCGCTGGTGGTAGATACCTGGTTAAGGGAATACCAGCTCGCCGCTGGTCGACAGTAGAACGACGGTAAGTCGATATCGGATCTCGCCTTCCAGTGGGAGAATATCACCACGACCTCCCGACAAAGCAACCTGCACTACACTTACGGGACTAACGAGCTCGGTAATTTGACGCGCCTGAAGTCACTAACCATCAATCAATCAATCAATTCATTGAAACTATCAAAATTGCACCATTTTGTCCACGTCATTTCCCGGCCTTCTCCAACCTCCTATTCTTTTCGTACACTGTTTCCTCCGCAACATCCGTCCTTTTTTCCCATAGCCACCGCGGCCACTCCCTTAGTCCTCCTGTCCCGTCGAGTCGCCTACAACGCTGCCGCCGCCCCCACAGCCTCCGATTCGTTTCCGCTGCATCGTCGCACCCTCCACCCTGCCGCCCCTCCCCCTCCCCCCCCCCCCCATTCACGCCCCCCCGCCAGCCCCCTGTTGCTTCCTCCCTGCCCCCCCCCCCTACTCCAGGCTTCCCACAACGCCCGCCATCCACAGCAACCCCTCCTACCCACCGCCTGCATCGTCCCCCCCCCCGCGGTCTGCCCCGTTGGCCTTTCAAACTCTCATTTCCAGAACTACTTTAAATCCTGCCGCCCGCCACAACCACTTCGCCCCGCCGCCACCAATGCCCACCCCCCGTCATTCCCCCCCTCTCCCTCAACGTTCACCGCCCGCCACGACTCCTCCATTACGCAGCCTCTGTCCCCCCGTCCCCTGTCGCTCCCACGCCTGCCCCCTCACCGCCCACTCAATCTCTACTCCAGCCCTCCCCCCTCACCTACTGCCCGACACCACCCCCGCCTCCAAAGCCCTCGCTCCATGTTATTCCCAATGCTGACGCTCTCACCATCCTCTTAGGTCCCTCCGCCACCTCACCCCCGCCCCCGCCCTCCCACAACGCCCGTCTCCCGTCACAACTCCCCGAGCGTCCCTAAAGCGCGTCTTCTGTCGGAATTACTGAAGGGAAAACTTGTTTCTTTCCTCCGGCTGGCCGCGCGCCAAATCGGGGCTAATTTTTCAGCGAAATGAATATGGAGGAGGAACTTTCCGTTAATCGCGATTAGGGACCAATTCTTTTAATGCGCTTTCGACTCGGCCCTACCCACCCCAGGACGCTGTCTGCGGAACGCGAGCGACGGACCGGTTTTTCAGAAAGTGCGCGGTGCGTTATGCACCCAGCATTTCCAATGCTCATCGACCCAGCGGTCCAATTTCCAAAGGGATTTTGGAAGCTTTGGAAATGGTGTTCGTAGGCAATTCGCAATTACTCGATGAGAGAAGGAAAGCTCTTCTTTGGAGCCCGGAAATTAGAACAATCCGAAAAGCTAAAAATATCACACAAATATTGGCAAGATTTATTTTATTACGTTCGGAAATGGTTCCAGGAAAACGCGTGTCATATTTTTAGATCAGAGATTACTTAACTTTAGTACTTATTAGCAAAGATTTTTAAAAATGTCCCTTTTATCGTATTTCTATTCAAAGCAGCTTTTCTTGGAAGTTCATTTAGCTTCAAATTCCATTACTCTTCAAAACATTATGAAAGTTAATAATGAAAAAGGTATAATTGATTAGATATTATTAGGGACATTACATGACAAAACCATTCAATGTAAAATCAGTGTCATTTTTTTAACTTAAAACACGAAAACAAATCTGCGAATGTGACATAACATTAAAAAATCTGTGTCTTCAATTTTATAGTTGCAGGAAGACACCGAAAATAATTTAAACTTTTGCAATTTTCGGAAATTCAGAGTTAAGCGTGAAAATCGGACACGTGTATTTTACTCTATTCTTACAAGAAATTTAAAGAAAAAATTTGAAGCCGTTTTTGAGAAAATTGTGAAAAGGATCGGGGGCGTCATGTAAAGTACCCTCAAATTTAAAAAAAAAAATTTTTCAAAATTTCAAAACTTCAACTAGAGCCAGATCGACTGGGGATTCTTCGATTTGGAAAAGATCGTACGTGTGGTTTATGCGTTAGGTTTGTTCACATACGACAGACGGACGGATGGACGGACGGACGGACGAACGGGCGGACAGACAAACGTTAAGAAAAACAATTTTTCAGTATCAGGGGACCCAAAATGTGTATTTCCGTTGAAATCTCGAAATCGATTTCCCGCACCATTACATAACTTTCTCTATACTACGCATATTACTTCCGTAAAACGTAGGTAGTATACGAGAAAGTAAAAATGTTCTCTTCTTTTTTCACAAAATATCTTTATAAAATATAATAAATGTATTTTTCGGTATTAAAGTTTCGTCGAAAATGTTTAAATAGCACTCTCCCTATTTGTCAACATGATGACACAATGAGTATTATTGCAAAGTTGTCCTACTTATTATACAACGCATTATTCTTGGGTAACGGTGAGGGTGTTTTACACAAAAACATTAGCAGTTAGCATGCAAGCAAGGTCAGCATTGCGAGTATTTCCTATTCACACTCTCGCACGTAATACAATGTATGAACGCTTGTGTCAAATACGACAAGAGGACAATTACGATAGTGGTGCCATAGAGTTGCGCCAAAACCCTTACCTATTTCCTGTAGCCAATATCCAGACCGTGCAGACTTATCTGATGGTAAGTCTACGATAAAACTATCTCCACTAATATATTGTGCGTAACTTGATGAGTTTTATGACTAAAACATTCGAAATTATCTCATCTTACTAAATATTTTTTCATTATCTATTCCAGTTAAAATACCAGTAATGAATTACTGAAGCAAATCACATGTTTAGAACTCACCATTTATTATTTTCTTTGTAATAAGAAATATGTGTCGTTCTCTATAACTTTTACCAAACATTGACTATTAATTTAAATCCTTGTACGAAAACATGCACTCCTTTAAAGAAAAGGGAATAAAACGTACTTTCGAAGTAATGTGAAAAATTTTATATTTTATTAATGTAACCGTTTCATACATTTTTTCAGCTTTTATACTTGTAATGCCTTAAAGTAGTAAAGCTTTTTCCAAAATACTAACAACCGGTACTTATTGAATCCATTCCTTTTAACCATCCATCCAAGTAGACGTCACAAGGCACTTAGTCGTCGCCTCAGTATAGTTTGACCCCAACAACAGAGTTTGACTCATCTTTTCGAAATGCAAGAAGGTAAATTTTTGCATTGAAATACAAATAGTAGTTGTGGTAAATCTGCCTGACTGGCCCCTCTCTGGCGCCCGCTTTTTGCCAGGGGGCTCCGGGCGGCCGCTGGCTTTCCCATGGACGGCAGCCGCTGGGGCGCCCGAGGTCGTGTTTATCGGCGTCGCGGCCGGATATTGGCATGTGGCTGCTCTCGCTGCGCCCCTCCCCGCCTCCCCCCACCACCACCTGCGCCAGGTGCCACGGAACTTCCCCGCTCTTCCCTCCCCCTGCCGGAGGACCAGCGGTGTTTTCCCTACGCGTATTCGCCCCGTCGCGACGCGTCGCTCTGCCCCGCAGCCTCCGCCGCCCCCACCGCGACGGGCTCGCCTCGTCCGATCATCTAAATCGATTCCCAGTGTTGGAATTAATATCGCCGTCTTTGATGTTTCTTCATTTAATTAATTTGCTCTTTGTGCCGCCCGCTCTTCCATTACAGTCGTTGCGACGCTCCCCCCAAAGTTTCGCGAGCTCTCCACACCCGGCCCCTCCCCCCACCCGGACGCCACCAGACAAGCGGCGGGAGACTTTTTGAAGCGGCGGAATCGTTGGCGAAGAAAGAGCTCGCGCGCGCGGAGTGCACGCGGGGGGGGGGGAGAGCGGAGAGAGGAGGGGTGGAAGTAGGGGCAGGCCGCTCCCCGAAACAAATGAACCTCGGATCCCGGCGCGCTTGTTCCCGGGCCGGGTGTACGCTGTTGCGTTTTATCGCGAAATTGCGCGCGCAGTGGGGCCTCCCGTCTTTTGGGCGTGGGATGGGGGAATTGGAAATTGCCGTCAAAACCGAGACTTCGCCTCCCGCGCGCCGCCGTCACCGCCGCCGCCGCCGCCGCTGCTGCTGCGGGTCGTTGCAGCCGCTAGAAGCGCGGGCCTCGCACTAAATCAACATTTGACTTTAAGAAAGATGAATTGCGCGCGCCGCACCGCCCGCAGGGTTGGTGCGATGGCGCGCGATCGGCGCTGATAGGGCCTCGCGATGCGACGCGCGCCTACTGCCGTCCCCCGCTCGGCGACCGCGTCCCGCTCTCCGCCCCGCGCCACACGCCTTGCTCATTGTCCCTCAGCCCGCTCCCCGCTTGTCTTCCGGCTTCATGACACGCACCACTCTCCGAGCTCCGGTTGTTCCGGCTGGGGCGGTGCCCCGCTGGTGGGAGAGTCTTGGTTAGGGGGAAACCCCGCTCGTCGACGGTAGGTCGGCGCCGGATCTCGTCATCCAGTGGAGGAAGATCACTGCCATCTCCCGACAAAAATGTATGTACTACACTTACGGGACTGTTGACATACACTGTTTACGCGCCCGTATCAGTAATCAACCAACGAATCTTCACGCTCCGGACCACAGCGCAACTCACCCTACGGCCTTCACCCCCGCATTGCCCTGCATCCCCTTTTTCTCCGCACCACCCCCCGCCGCCAACGCCCGTTCTTCGCACCCCGCTCCGCTCATTGCCCCGCATCCTGCTCCCTGCACGGTACCCGCTTCTCTTCGGACTTCATGCCCTGCTCTACTCCCAGGATTCCACCCCACTCCCCGCCTCCACTCCCCGCCTCCACTCCCGCCTCCACTCCCCGCCTCCACTCCCCGCCTCCACTCCACGCCTCCACTCCCCGCCTCCACTCCACGCCTCCACTCCACGCCTCCACTCCACGCCTCCACTCCACCCCCCACCCACGCCTCCACTCCACGCCTCCACTCCACGCCTCCACTCCACGCCTCCACTCCACGCCTCCACTCCACGCCTCCCTCCACGCCTCCACTCCACGCCTCCACTCCACGCCTCCTCCACGCCTCCACTCCACGCCTCCACTCCACGCCTCCACTCCACGCCTCGCACCCGCCACGCGCCGTCCCTGTTCCCAACCCGTTCTCTCGCGTTCTCAGCGACACGTTCTCCCTCCCATGTTACGCTCGCGCGTAAAACTGCGTCCATTGATCACGCGTGGAATTCCGGCATATGCACCCCCATCGGCCCCGCACCCAACCACATTCCGCTGCATCTGGTGGCGACTTCGCCCCAACGGTCTTTGCCTCCCCGTTTCATCCCAGTTTGTGTTGTCTCTATCTTTCTTATTTATTGATTTTACCATTTATTGTCTTTTGTGTTATATGTAAAACGAGTTCACTGAGGTATGGAGTGAAAAGATTAATGTATTTTCTATTTCACATCTAATGTTGTCGTGTGTATTACTCATCCAAACGCATCTATTTAACACACCATCGTTTCAAATGTCTTTGCATCTACCTATCACTCGTTCTCAACATGTGTTGCCTTTTGTTCCCCCCTATTTTGTTATTTCTTGTTTTTCTGTATTGATCATTCATTATTTTCCGTGTTCTCTGCAAAACACTGAAGAACCAGAGCAAACGTTAAATATTTAAATTTTTTACTCTATTTCACTCCCGGTCGCATTCTGACGCTCCTGGTTTCAACTTCACCGCAATGGCTTTTGACCCCTCTTTCTATTGATTGCCTGTCTTATTTTTCTGGTCGCATGCTTTCTTCTTGCTTGTTTCTTCGGTTTACTACTGAGTAGATCTCTGTGCAACAATGAGGAAGCGAGGGTGAACACTTTCGGTATTACTGACCTTTATCACCTATACTACACCGTTGCTGTCGTGGATTTTTCCATAATGTCATGGCATTTTCCACTATTGTCAGATTCTGATGTATTTTATTCTTTCTTCTTCTTCATTAGGTTCGTCTTGTTAGTTTTCCATATTCTCTGAGAAACAGCGAAGAATTGGAGTCCAAATCACACATTTTACATTTATTTTACTCTAACACCCTCCTGTTCTTTTTTAAACAAAAGACGAATGAAATAATAAGAATGGAAATAGAGAAATGCAGAAGTCTTAATAACAGGATTCATCATAAAATAATTTCATGGAAGTGTAGGTAAAGGCATTTGGTTTGATGAAAAATTTGGGGTATTTAAGAGGCGAAACAAATACACAGAAATTCTGAATTTCTTTCGCAAAACCGCATTTTTCTAAAAATAATGACTAAACGTAGCTCATGTGTAATTTGTTGAAAAGTTCGTTGAAAGCAACACCTTAAATTTTCTTCTTTTTAGCTCGGGTATTGAATTAAGGAACTGCTTTCATTTGTCGCAGCTTGAGTAAATCTGTATACCATGGATAACAGAGTAAAGTATAGCTAGGATAACAGAATTCTACTGCTGCAAATTCAGTTTAAACGACAATCGTGAAATATTTTGTTTCTATAACGTATTATTTAACATCCCTTTTCAGGATGAACGAATAAATCACTGCAAATAAGGTGTCATTTGAAAGCTAGAAGTCCCCTATGTCTGCATGTTGTTTTACATTTTTTTGCATGTTATATAAAAATTAAAAAAAATAAAAACATATTTTTTGAAACGACATCACGCATAATCTGGCGGTAAGTCGGGTGGTGCTTGGTCAGGGAAGACAGCATGGAGCTAGGGCGGTGCCAAGGAGAAGAAAGGGTTTGAGTAGGACAGGCTAGGGTAGGGCAGGGCAGACCACTGCAGGCTACGCCAGGATAGACTAAGGAGAGAATACTCTATACACAGAATGCATTCCCTTTCCTGTCTGAATAGATGAATGTGGGAAATAAACATCCAGAGAAGTAAAAGGTTTCAGGTTTAAACTTCCCGAGCGAAAAAATTGCAAGGATTTCTACTAGTTTAATTAAATAAATCATATTCGTAAAGCACACGAATATGCAGAAAATCTAATGTTCAACCCTTTAAACTAATGATTTTTTCTTTGATCGGTGAAACTGAGTTTTCAGTTTTCTAATAATTTATATTTTACATTTATTCATTCCACAACCATTCCAATCCATCTCTTACATGAACTTATTTCCTTGTGTTTTTATTGTCCTTTCTAATTCTTAAATAAAATTTGTAGTAGTAAATTTGAGAAAGTATAGAAGTAATATTGTTCAGTGTAAAAAAGCCTGTCAATTCATGTTCAAACATATATCAGAGAATATTTGTGATTTATTTTTTATTAATATATATTTTTTAAAAAAGTACTTGAAGCAATTGAACTCTTCTTTCCCAAAAAATGAAATATTAAAGTTGTTTATAACGGGGCAGAATTAAATTAAACATGTTATTTTTACATGGTGGCAATATTTACGGAAGTATTGTGACCTATATTTGCCTTTCGTGTATTTTAAAGACAAATTAATGTTTATGTTAGAAATCTATTTACGTTAGAAATTACATGTTAAATAACTGAGAAGTGAATGAACTAGGTTTCTGTGAACAAAAGAAAGAAAAAGATAAAGATAAATGTGTTGAAACTGCAATTGGGTGTAACTCAGTGGCAGTTAAGTACATAAATAAGATAATATGTGTCATGCTAATAACTTAATAATGGTAATAATAATAATAATAATAATAATAATATAAAAACACTGATTCTTCAAACATTAAATTACATTAACAAAAAGGAAAGAAACGTCTAGCATCTAAACCGGGAGCGGTAGCTCAGTGCATCAACTGATGTCACTGCAGCGCCTCTGACCGGCAGGTCTCAGGTTCGAGTCCTGACGGCAGCAGGATTTTCGACACTAGCTTTTCAACTAGGTCGAATTCAGTCGCTGTCTGGTGGAGAATTTCAGCGGCCGTCCATGGTTTCTCCGATCAATACCAGGCGAATGCCGGAGCAGTACCCTACCAAATCGGTTGGGAGCTCGGGAAATCGGTTGGGAGCTTAGAGTTTGTCCCGGCTGGGGCGGTGCCCCGCTGGTGGGAGAGTCCTGGTTAGGGGGAAACCCCACTAGCCGACGGTAGGTCGGCGCCGGATCTCGCCATCCAGCGGGGGAAGACCACCGCCATCTCCCGAGAAAAAACATGCACTACACTAACGGGACTAATGACCAAAGCAGTTGACACGCCCGCAAACACGAAAAACCAATCCAAACCAAGACCGCGTAAATTGTTAAGATGGTGGCTTCCGGAATCGCAGCCGCCCCGTTTTCCGCCGGCGTCCCCAGTTTGCAGGGTGACGTCTTGTGCGACCCTCTCTGTCGACGGCGCCGCGCGCCTGCGCCGCCCGCTCCAGCGACGTGACCTTTGAACGGCGCTTTGAAAAATGATAACCTGTCACGGGAATCGAACCGCGTGCCGGCAGCCCAATTTTCCAAACGCTCGAATCAACTAGCGATGTTGTGATGGATTGGCAATTTACACGCACGATTATCGGGGTCTCGGAGGCAAAGGCAGGCACAGGCCTGGAGGCGGCGGTTCAGTGTGGGAGTGTTACAGGAAGCAGGGGGAGGTAAGGCGGCGGTCACAGTGTGGAGTGTTACAGGAAGCAGGGAGAGGTAAGGCGGCGGTCACAGTGTGGAGTGTTACAGGAAGCAGGGAGAGGTAAGGCGGCGGTCACAGTGTGGGAGTGTTACAGCAAGCAGGGAGAGGTAAGGCGCGGTCACAGTGTGGAGTATTACAGGAAGCAGAGAAATAAAAGGCGGCGGTAAGTGTGGAGTGTTACAGGAAGCAGGGAAATGAAAGGTGCTGGCAACACTGTGGAGTGTTACAGGGAGATCACAGAGGCAGTCACAGTATAACTGAATGTGGCCAAACTTTCGGTCGGCCGACGTCGCACGTTTCCGTCAGATATGCCCGATTTGTTCAAACCTGTGTTAGTAACTGGAAGTGGACATATTGAACCCGAACGTCCATTTCGAACGGCGTACATAAGGGAATTGCGTAAAAAAAACGGCCAAAATTATTTCTTTGTTAGAATTTATTTAAAATTAGTTAATATGTATATGTATGCAAGTTTACATATTTTTGTAAGAGCTACTTAAAAAAGCTTACAACACAAATTATTAAATGTGGGTTCATGGGTTAATTAGAAACACTACTAAATAGTTCACGTTAGATGTGTTACACTACTTTACTTAATAATATATTTCTCTAGTTCCCAATATTCCGTGTCACTAATATTCATCATCATCATCATCATCATCATCATCATCACCACCACCATCATTATCTTCTCAATTTTGTACTTCATCTTCTACTTCTTTTTCATCTTCCACTTGTTCTCCACTTTCTTCATGTTCTTCTTGTTCTTCTTCTTCCTCTTTTCATTCTTCTCAATTTTTGTCTTCTTTTTCTGAGTTTCTGCCTTGTACGTGTAGCATCTTCAAAATGTAGTTTCCTGTGATAGTATGCGTTTTTTGAAAACAGCATCCTTGTTCTCCTTACTTTCTGTATTAATGAATAACAAGAACAGATGTCTCTGAATTTCGAATAATATTGTATTGTATTGGCAAGGAATGAATACATTTTTTCCCGTTGCTGAAAGCTTGTTATTGCTTGACGCACTT
Organism: Teleogryllus oceanicus; assembly: GCA_964035755.1. NCBI lineage: Eukaryota > Metazoa > Arthropoda > Insecta > Orthoptera > Gryllidae > Teleogryllus > Teleogryllus oceanicus. The sequence continues at coordinate 53,304,207 of CAXIVR010000011.1, forward strand.
TTCACGCTTTTTCGGAGATTTCGACATCTCTTTTACCACAGCAGACACTTCTGTTATACCATTAGCTCTCTAACTCGTTTGAACACCATACGTCATTGTGGACTCACGTCCTTGCTTCCGTACCTCTTGTGTTGTGTGTCGTTTGTTGCGGTCACTTGAATCTCTGAATTCGTTTCTCGGTCATCCGCCTTTTGCTTAGTCCATATTGGTAATTTCACAGCACCAATAAGCCACATTTCATTATTTTTTACAAACATTTCTTGGATATTAAACGCAGCTGCCCATTTTTGTTTGAATTCAGACTTGAAAAATCGAAATTTACGTTTAAATTTGTTCACTTTTTCCGATGGATATTTTGTGATATTCAACTAATGATTCTCCGTGTATTTAATATTATCATCAATTAAACGTTTAGAAAACTGCTTAATATAACTGCAGATTTCTCGTCAAGTCATCTCCTTATCAATTTCTTTCGGATTACAACAAAAAAATTTAAAAAATTTTGTTACGCCACATTTAAATTTAGTGTCATAAACTAAAATTGTGGAAATATCTGGGAAGTTTTTGTTTTTCAACTGTTAGAATATAAACATTAAAACAACTTGTAATAAAAATGTTTTCTTGACACGTCCTGACACTATAACACATTAATGTTCGATAAAAGTCAACTCTAAATAGAAAAAGTAAAGTATTCAAATTTTAACGTCTTAAATTATGTAAATATTAATCTTAAACGGCCAGTTTTTAATTTAAAACACAGTACATACTTGGTACTTTAATCTTCACCACAAATTATTCCACTTGACAACTTCGAAAGCTCTCACGAAGCGAATAAAGGAACCCTTTTCACGGAACTGCTTGTAGCAAATGCTCGCAGCGCATACGACTCACTTTAGACTGATGCTACAATGAAGATACTAGTCTGAGACTAACAGGTTACTGTCGTAAGATGTAAAATATATTCAAATTATAGGAAATGGTGTTAGTTTTTTCGTATGTTAAAATTTTTAATTTCGACTTTTGGCCAGCTCTTTTTACAAACTACCCCAATATGCGCCGTCCAGAAACATCGTCTGTCGGCCAAAATCTGTTTTGTTTGATTTTGTCGGTTCATTCGTCTAAAATCATTTGGAGAGTCCAGACCATCTGTAATATTAAGGATACTTCTAACACATGTAGATGGTCTTGAGAGTGGCTCTCTAATGTGTCAAACAAGGAATTGTGGAACTACGGGGATAATCGACCGATGTCAGGTGCATCATTCGGGTGCATTTCGGATGAAGTAAGTCGGACGATTTTGGTCGCTGTTGTCCGGTAGCGAGCGACAGATATTTCGGCTGCACTCTGACCATAGCCTAAGAGACATGCAGGGTGCGAATATTTGTCCAATACGAGACGAATATTCGACACCAACTTTTCAGCTAGGTCGAATTCAGTCGCTGTCTGGAGGAGAATTCTAGCGACCGGCTGCTCTGATCGGTTGTTTTCCGTGGTTTCTGCGATCAACACCAGGCGAATGCCGGAGCAGTACCCTACCAAACGGGCCACGGTCCACGCACGATCTTTCCTTCCTCTTCTTAGTCCTATCTTCACCTCTTACACAACTACACTAACATGCCCACACTCCGGGAGACCGGTGGGAGCTTAGGTTGTCCGACTGGGGCGGTGCCCCGCTGGTGGGAGAGTCCTGGTTAGGGGGAAACCCCACGAGCCGACGGTAGGTTGGCGCCGGATCTCGCCATCCAGCGGGGGAAGATCACCGCCATCTTCCGAGAAAAAACATGTACTACACTAACGGGAGTAATGACCGAAGCAGTTGACGCGCCCGGAAACACGAAAAAATCAATCACTCAAACGAGACGAATAATAAGAATAACGTATTTTAGTTCAAAATAGTCGCGTGTGGGGTTGAAAGAAAACAATGAATTATTTATGAGGTAAAAAGAGTGCAATTTTCAATTGCAGTCGTTAACAGGTAATGACTAATGTTATAAAAACGATTGCCTTTAAAGTGCAATTTTAAAAGAAAATTTTAATGTACATTACTTTTATTTTAAAATATTTAACAAATACATTCAGGAACACTCATTAAACAAGGCAAAATCGCTGAAATGGCGAAAAGTTTGAAAAACGCTAATAAAATTCCTCGCATACAATAGACATATAAATTATAATGATGTGTATGCCCCACATTCTTCAAATTACTCGTATAACATGCGATCAATTGCGCGGGAAAAAGTTTGCGCAAATGTCCATAGATTTACGTGCGAATAAAAATTCTATCACTGATGTGGGTAACTTAATTCTTACTTTACGCTGTTTCCTTATTCACTAAAAGAATGTACCAAAAAATTTGAAAATATGAAGGGTAGAGCGGCATTGTGAAGCAGGCAGTGATTCGCGCGCTGGCCGGCATTGGGGCAGTGTAGAGGTGTATGTGGAAGCGTGGGGCAGGGCGACCGCATGGGGACGGGGTGGAAGAATGGGGCGTGGCGACGGGGAGGAGCATGACGGGTAGGTGTTGGCGCGCCACGGTCAGGAGGAAGGGAGGAGGAGGGTAGGGTGGGGTGGGCAGTGTGGGAGCGGGGTGGTCGTAGGTGTCTATGTGTCGTGTCGATGTAGGTAAGGGCCGGCGCGCGGCGGTGTGACGAGTGGGCAAGCGATGGGAGGGTGACGGGTGACGCTGAGCGGGAAGGGAAGTGCTGTGGCGGTGGAACGGGATGGCGTTGCGCGGACAAGATAACGGTGGCAGGCCGATGAGATGGTTGGTGATTCGGAGCGCGTCAACAGCGTAACTCATTGGTCCCATGAGTGTAGTCGGCGATCGAGCGGGCGATCGGGCGGGCGATCGGGCGGGCGATCGGGCGGGCGATCGGGCGGGCGAACGGGCGGGCGATCGGGCGGGCGATCGGGCGGGCGATCGGGCGGGCGATCGGGCGGGCGATCGGGCGGGCGATCGGGCGGGCGATCGGGCGGGCGATCGGGCGGGCGATCGGGCGGGCGATCGGGCGGGCGATCGGGCGGGCGATCGGGCGGGCGATCGGGCGGGCGATCGGGCGGGCGATCGGGCGGGCGATCGGGCGGGCGATCGGGCGGGCGATCGGGCGGGCGATCGGGCGGGCGATCGGGCGGGCGATCGGGCGGGCGATCGGGCGGGCGATCGGGCGGGCGATCGGGCGGGCGATCGGGCGGGCGATCGGGCGGGCGATCGGGCGGGCGATCGGGCGGCGATCGGGCGGCGATCGGGCGGGCGATCGGGCGGGCGATCGGGCGGGCGATCGGGCGGGCGATCGGGCGGGCGATCGGGCGGGCGATCGGGCGGGCGATCGGGGGGCGATCGGGCGGGCGATCGGGCGGGCGATCGGGCGGGCGATCGGGCGGCGATTCGGCGGGCGATTCGGCGGGCGATTCGGCGGGCGATTCGGCGGGCGATTCGGCGGGCGATTCGGCGGGCGATTCGGCGGGCGATTCGGCGGGCGATTCGGCGGGCGATTCGGCGGGCGATCCGGCGGGCGATCCGGCGGGCGATCCGGCCGGCGGGCGGGCGCGTCTCTTCGCGTCGCTGCGGAGGGTTTGGGATGGCGTCAGTGCGCCTCTTTCGGATGCAGATCGGGTGCGTCGCGGGAATCGAACGGCTGCTGCTGCTCAGCAGATAAAGACTTCGCGCTTCTTGGGAATCGATTGCGCCTTTTGCTTTACAGGAAGGTTCGCAAACATATCAAGTCGTGCTCGTTCCCCTTCTTCGGGAGAAAATGCAGAAGAAATCTGAAAAAGATGTCATAAAATGTATTTTTTTTACAGTTACAGTGATCATACGTTTTGGTTTGAACATTAAATGGCTTCTCATTTTTCATAGAATCACTTTATAAATACCGGATGTAATACAGACACTACAAAATCTATTACTCACAAGTTCCATTTTAAGACGGAAAAACCAAGGCGTAAAATATTCTCTAAGACAATATAAAGAGATATATTCCTAATATCCGAAGATATAAGGAAACTGGTTGGCTTATATGTTAACAAATATTGCAATCGACATATTATTAGGGTATACAAGGCAATTGTATTTGGAGATCATTATTATACAAATGTATTTTCATTTGTTTGTAACAAAACCTAATTTAAAACATTTGAATTACATTTTAATTTCCAGCTTCGTTTTTGGATCGCAAGTTTAAATATTGCTGAAAATGGCATATTCAAATGAAGTAGTTCGATTTTTTTTCTTACTTCAGAATACTTTCAATATTATTTTTGAAGGGTTGTCCAAGTTGTATATGCAATCTGGTTCGGTCAACTAAATCATAAAATTTGCAGGCTTACTTGCAACTAAATCACTAAAATTGTATTCTTTAATGATTATCCTTTTTTAACTAAATTTGTATTTTTGAAAAGCCGTTTAGTGTTGAAACGAATATACAAATGAGCATTCACCAATTCATAAGCCTTTTGTAGGTAAACTCTGTGATAGTGTATGATATTATGTTGGAGAATATACATCTAACACGATATTATCTTAATTCAAGAAGTATTTTAATTATCGTTCAATTTAATAATATTAATATATTAATATTACTGCACCTACTAACTCTTTCCATGCAATAAAATCATTAATATAGGTTTTTAATATTTTTAATGACATAGATACAAGATTTAATAATTTTCTTATTTATCTAATTGAAAGTAAAAATCAAAATAACATTGACAACATTGACAGTGTTCAAAGGAATATGAAATCCTATTAAATTCATCTTGATGTTAGAAGATCTTTGCTAAAGTGACTATTAACAAAAAACACGCTTGATTGAATATTTTTAAAGACTAAAATTCTTTTAAAAAAATAAACATTTAATGTAAACTGTCTTCATTACGACGCTGTGTACTGTAAACAAGGTCTAAGGTCATAAGATATTTGTTTGGAACTACCAGCGTAATATAGTCACCCGAAACTACAACTTCGCAAGTCGCAATTTCCAATAGTCTGAGATGTCTTGAAAACTTTGCAGCACGACGCTGTGAATTCGCAAACACCTTGCAACTCCTATCACCCGCAGAGGGACTCTGCACAAAGATCCGACAGAATTGCATCTTGTAACAGGTTCCAGAATTGCTCTCGAAGACGAAGCTAGCTTTCGTACCCTGGTTCCGAAGTAGAAACGTCGGTTTGCGGTTATAAGTTTTTGCCTCCACCAGTATTATCTTCGCCACAAACACATCACCACCACTCACTACCACCATCATCACCACACCACACCACCTCCCCCCCCCTATCACCTCCACCCGCTCACTACTAACGCCATCACCATCACCTACTAATATACTCTGGCCCATCCCCCTTCCTCTCCTCACGATTGTACATCCGCCACCACCATTACCACCATCATTCGCCCCGCCCGCGCCCCAGCCAGCGGATGGCTTCTCGCGGCCGTGCAGCGGCGTTAACTCGTGTCCGGAACGGCCCTCGAAGCGAACTTGCCAAGTTGGCGCAACCTCGAGAGGTTGCACCGCTCCGCTCTGCCCCGCGCCGCTCTTTCGCTCGAACTCCGGCCCCTGGCGGCCCCTCGCTCCGCTAATCAGATAAGGCGCCCGCGATGCGCGCCGCCGACGGGGCGGCGGATTCGCCCTTCGAAAACACAGCGGTCTCCGCGGAGTTTTCGCTCACATTTTCTTTGTAATCTTTGGAACTTTCGCTGGTAGCTCCTCGGCGCCTCCGAGAATATTGTTCCAACTTAACTGGTGTCTAGTCAGGAGATGAAATAACAAAGTGCTTCGCTGCTTGGTACTTAAGAGTTTTAACATGCTTAAGAAGAATGATACAATGTAAAAATGTAATTTTTTTTTAATTTACCACTAGCTTTGTTGCTTAAGAATAGATTTTGTTTTTGTAATATACAGAAAGAGTGTAGGTATATCCAATTGGCTGACAGAGGATCTTGCCTTTACATTTGTGTTGAATCCCACTTCAGGATCCAAAGCACATCTTTATTTATGTTTTTCTTGATTGGGAGATATGAAATCACAGAATGGGATGGGTAACTGTGGCGAATCCATTCCTGTGGTGGTGTTCAGGTGAAGCGATGGTCGTTGAAATGTAACACCAAATGTGTGAGATTGCTTCTGTTCAGGCATTTATCTCTACACATGTAATGGCTCTTTAAAATGAAAATGTTATGATGAGGCTCGTGTCACTATTCCTCATGTACATGTTTACCACTAGGTTTGTTGCTTAAGAATAGTTTTGTTTCTTGAAATATACAAAAAGAATGTAGGTATATCAATTGGATGGCAGAGGAAACTTAATTATTACATTTTTGTATTGAAAATTAAAGAGACGCTTTATGTTTTGATGGCTCGTAATCGTTTATACTTGGCCTCTAGGATGGCTCATAGGCAGCGTACTAGCCTCGCGCGCTGTGGTCCCGAGTTCTATTCCCGATCGAGGCAAAGATAGAGTTGTAGCTTTCCTTTAGTCCCAGTTTCTGTAGCTGTGTGACGAATAAAAGCTCAAGCAGGCGAATAGTGCCAGTAACGGTGAAGAGAATACGTCATGTCGCTCTTACCCCAAGCAAGGGAATTTAAGTAGTCCCAGGCATGGGGGACATAGGTAGCTGGCCGGCGAAATCAGACTACCGACCCAATAACGCCAAATATATACAATTGAAGAATCTAAATCAGTCACCATTCTTGTGAGCTCGAGCCCACATATTCATATTTAAAATAAGCACAACAGATACAGACAATGAATGCGTTCTCTTCAAAGTAATCACGTTTATGAGAAGTGGTGAAGCTTATTTTAGTTCCTACCGTTTCTAAAATACTTTAAACACCTTTGAGCGTCTGACGAATTAGAAGCAACTGAATCCCACCGGCTAAGCCACGTTCAATCTCTGACCTTTTAACAAACTATAGAAAAGGAATACGATCAAATTTCTAGGAACGTATAAAACCTATTACGTTCATAAATGCAAGAAAAACCGTTGCTTTGCATTAGGCATCTTTGAGAATTCAACCATCCACCTCCCTATGTTTCTCACACAATATCAAATACACCCGAAATATACATGAGGCGGATAGTTCTCGTGAACAAAATTGCTACATTTTTACCTGGTAGACTGGCTGCGGGTTAGGTCTCCACCAACAAAAGCTCAGTGAAAATAAAATCGCACCTTCCCCACGCGATTTCGGCATCTGGGTCGCTGTAAGTTCCGCGAGGTAATTTGCGCTTTTTAAGTCGCCTATCCTAGAAACGGGCGAAAGTGGAGGCAACTGTGCCAAATCGGCCACATCGGAATCCTCTCCCACCCACCCACCCCTTCCTTCTTTATACATAAATTATCGGCGACGGCATTAAGCGCACGACAGTTCGGAAAAGCGCCGTCTTACAGGCGCCAAGCTTTGCAACTTTGCGGCTTAGCGCCCAACTTTCGCCGCGCCGCCGCCGCCGGCGCCAAGCGAAACGTTTCCCGGGCCCCGCCCAAATCGTTTCCCGGGCGACGCCGCGCCTCAGCTCTTATCACGTGCGAGCAGCGTCGCCGGAAATCTCGTGCGTGAGACCGCGCGCCTGCGAGAAAGCGACGGCTCGGGGCGAAGGCGAGCGCACAAAAACGGACTACAGACGGAATGACGTTTGCCGCTGGTTGAGATCTATAATTATCATAAGTCCACGATAGCTTTAGAAAATGCGATAAATCCCCGATTCACTGTTTGAGAACTATAATTATCGTCCTCAACCAGTGAATCGGGGTGGAACGGATAGTAGGTAGACCACGAGAGCTTTAGAAATGGTCGATAAATCCCTATTCGCTGGTTGAGAACTATAATTATAGTAGGTAGACCACGAGTTCTTTAGAAATTGTTGATAAATCCCCGATTCGCGAAGCAAGGATGGAATTTTTCCAAGTATTTCTAAGCACGAGTGAATTTAATATGACTATTTCACGAAGGAAATTACGTCCAACAGAGTTTCGATATGCGCCAAATATTGAAAATAATTGAAAGCATGTTACAACCACAGACGTTGTGTCATAGTGCAAAAGCCGTGTATTGCACATTGGCACAGCAGTTCGCCTTCTAAGACAGATGAGTCGCAGCTTATTATTGGCCAGTAGGGAGGAGCGGTAAGAAAAATCAGACGGAGAAAGCAATAACTTTTTTGAGATACACCGCCCTGATTGGGGCATTTATATGTATAGTTAAACACTTTTGGTTTTAATTTCATGAGTGGAATAGTCGTAGCAATGTCAGTCGTACTGTACTTTTGTTGTTGGAGAAGAAATTAACTATGTAGAGAAGAATGGGCTCGGCAGTTTGAGACGTGAATGGGTAGCAATTTATTGTATTAAATACTAAACATTGTGAAAGAGAACATTTTATTTTTCATGTATAAGTTTATTTAATTTCTATTTCACTTTCTTCGAAGGGAAGATAACATGAAAACCAAAGTTTAGACAAAAGTAAGAAACATTTAATTGTGAACAAAACACGTATCTTTCATTCGGTATTGACAGACCGGCAAAGATATTTCGTGGTCTTAGTAATTAACGATTACAAAATGTTTTCACTGATTGCAGAGATAGAACAATTAGTAACATTCTATGAAAAGAGCGATAATAATCAATTAAAATTAAATTGTAAGACAATTAGAAAAATGTGACATTTAGAGATTAAACATTTTGATGCACTACAAAAGTAATATAGGAAGTATTGTACCAGGTCTTCTTAAACCAAAACTGAATCGCTTTCCACGTCAACAGCAGATCCCGCAGGAAAATAATGACATGAACGTTGAAGATTACGGTAACTGAGTAAACTTGAAAATTCGGCACGTCACACGAATAATGGACACAGGAATCGTGACAAATTGCTCAGCGTCGTATCAGTTAGCAATCTGCCCAGGAAGTCACGCAACGCGAGCGGGGAGTGGGAGGGGGAGAGGAGGAGGGAAAGGGGACGGGGATGGCGCCCTGCCACCCGCGCATGGCACGCGGCTCCGGCGCCCGGCGGCGAGAATTCGCACGGCCCGGCCGCGCTCCGGGCGTGCTGCGCGCGCTGCCGCACTCACGCCCGCGCCGTAATTAAAGCGGCGGTCGCGGCTCGCACCGCCGCCCCGCGCCGCCCCGCGCCGCCCCGCGCCGCCCCGCGCCGCCCCGCGCCGCCCCGCGCCGCCCCGCGCCGCCCCGCGCCGCCCCGCGCCGCCCCGCGCCGCCCCGCGCGGCTCCGCGCCGACCCGCGCCGACCCCGCGCCGCCCCGCCCCCCGCCGCCCCTTCCCCCTTCCGTTGCCCCTTCCGCCCCCCGCCAACCCCTCCGTCCACAACCGCCCTAACCGCCCCACGCCGCCCAACGCCGTGGCGTGTGGGAATGCGTGCGTTGGCGCCGCAGATTTGTTGCTTCCTCCACGCCCCGCCGTTCCCCGCCAGCGGCGGCTGTACTCTGCTACTTCCCTCTGTTCTCCACGCGCACGTCTTCCACTGCGATTCGTCGCTCTCCACCATTTCCTCCGTTCTTTCCTTTCCTTCCGCCTTTTTCTTGCTATCCTTCCTTTCCGTCTTTCCACCCAACGTTCTTTCTCTGTAATTTACTGCTCTCCACCAATTTGGCTCTTTTTCGCTCTCCACTACTCGCCGCCTTTCTCCTCAACTCTCTACCGTTTGCCACCTTTCTCCGCCACTCTCTGTCACTCTCTGACATTCGCCGCTGCTTTTCGCCTTCACTCGAGCCCTCTTTGGCGTTCTCTGCTGTTTTCACGCGCCTTTCTCCGTCTTCTGCCTTTCTACGCTCTAGCATCCAACGCTACTAGTTTTGCATGTCCTCCAGCTTCGTCGTTTCCTTCTCTTTTCAGCCACTCTCAGTGTCAGATGCCTGCGACGACCCCATCAATCGCCACTACTGCCGCTCAACGCCTTCGTACTTCGTACACGCCTCTCGACCTGCGTTGAGTATTTTACGATGTAAGCTGTACGCACTTCTTGCCATTCTTTGTGTAGATAAACTGTTTCATTCCTTTCTCTTTCCCAGTACACACAATTTCTTATTACTATTTGCTTAATGTATACATCGAATAAGAAAAACAGCAACGCAAAAAACAATTATTACAAAAGTAAACTAACTCTTGTTTTATGCTTTAAAATGTATTTGCTATTACTTCAATAAATAATACTTCTTTATTCATTATATCATTACTCTTCATTTAGAGAAGACACTCTAGAAAACATTAATTCGGCTCCGAGAATGGTTTTTCCTTCTATATGGCGCTTCTGACTGCTCTACAAATCTTTTGTAACATCATATTCCTTCTCATTCGGAAATCTCGATATCATCCGTGTCCCTCTACGAGTGATTCTGTTGTAGAATTTTTTTCTGCTTTTTCCTTTTTCTCGCCTGCTTTTTTCTCAGTTTCTTCCTAATTTTCCTCCACTTCCTTATCTTCCTCCTCGGTTTTCTCATTTTCCTTAAACTATTTCTCTCCTTCCTCCTCGTCCCCCTTTCCTCCTCGTCCTCATCCTCCTTCATCCTCATCCTCCCTCTCCTCATTTCTCCTCATCCTCATCTCTCTCATCCTCATCCTCTCTCATCCTCATCCTCTCTCATCCTCATCCTCTCTCATCCTCATCCTCCCTCATCCTCATCCTCATCCTCTCCTCATCCTCATCCTCATCCTCCCTCATCCTCATCCTCATCCTCCCTCATCCTCCCTCTCCTCATCCTCCCCTCCCTCACCTTCCTCCCCTCCCTCTCCTCTCCTCCCCTCCCTCTCCTTCTCCCCTCTCCTCCTCCCCCTCCCCTTCTATTTGCCCCTCGTCCCTAACTCGCACCCGCCCTTCGCGTGCGCACCCGCCATCAGGTCGCGCGTCGTCCTCGTGCTTTATGAGCTGAGTGTTCCTGAAGTTTATTTTAATGTTCAAACATGTTTTTACATTGTTTATCTCGTTACCATATTATGAATTTTTTAAATCCCCGTTTAAATGTTGTTTAATTAGTAAGCCCTTTTTGTCATGAGCATTTGAATTTATTATTGTCACAGCCAGTCGTTGCCTCGCCGTATTTCGCCGCAGGGGGGGGGGGCGAGTGCGTTCGTGTTTCGGCGCTGCCGCTCCCACTGCCGACAACGCGGGAGTCCGAATACATCGAGGTGTAGGTGCTGTATTTCGAGGCAATGTTACACTTTTTATGTCAGACGGGGGTCGTTAAAATTAGCACGTTATGTTAAACATGTTTTAAAACCGTTCTTGTGAAAACGTTGCGCATAAATTTGCAGTACAAAAGGAAATAGAAATGCTACTATAAAATTTCCCACACACTCGAAGCTAGTTGTTTTCAAACCTCATAAAGGCAAGAGAAATACTAGTTGGTACAGCAGCAACATTGTGTGATTTACTGCCGCTTTGAAAAAGAAATATTTTGACAAGTACCTTTGCTGTGAATTTTTAATGATGATGATGAAAACTTTTCACAATAAAATATATTTCATTGGACTTTTGTATCATAATACCCGTAATAAACTAGTAGTTCTACTAAATTGCACAGATTTTCTCATAATAGTTTCCCAATCCCTTTGTTTCGGGATAGACTTACGATTTTGCGCCACCCTCTTTGCGGTTGCTACCTATTGATTAGTGCAGACATATTTTTACATTTTCTCAATTCTTCTATATCTCACCAGTTGAATTGGAATATTATTTTAAGAATATTTTATAAGAGTAAATCATAGTCTTACATACATATTTTCAATGAAACATTTGGAGCGTGTTTGAGGAAATGTGAAAATTCTCTATTACAAACTTGCTAATTTAAGCTCATTTTTACAAAAACATTTAGGTTTTAAATTTGAAACACTTGAACTCACCCGTGCAGTATTGTAAAAACACGCAATTAATTGTAATATGAGTGACGTCAGAGATATTTAACAAATATATTTTTATAATTTTCGAAAAGTAAAAAGAAGACATCAAACTGACGGTTATGTCAACAAAACAGTTTTAACTATCCCCAGCCGAATATATCAGCCAGCTCGATTGGGGAATATCAATTTAGGTGATAATACTACCCACGGTTTTCCCGACAGCGATGTTTCCAAACGGACAGTTAACTTATAGGGAAACCAGTCGGAAGCTTAAAACTTGCCCTGGCTGGGGTGGTGCCGCGGTGAGGAAGAGGTGCCTGGAGGGGGAGGTCCTCCGCTAAACGAGATGTAGGTCGGTGGAGGATCTCACCCTCAATGGGAAGGAATCATTTCCACCACGGCATAAAAAGTACCCTACCAGACGGAACTAATGACCACAGCAGTTGACATGTCCAGAACCATAAATCAGTCTCAATCATAAAATTGTTTCTTGACTTAAAAATACTGATAATAATTCACGCAAGTGTTGTCGACATACTCCTCTCCCTCTCTATGTCGCTCTCTCTGTCTTTCTGTCTGCGACAGTCTGTCTCTGTCTGCGACAGTCTATCTTTCTCTCTACGACTGTGTCTTTCTCTCTGCGCTGTCTGTCTTTTGTGCTACTGTCTGTCTCTCTCTCTACAACTGTCAGTCTTTCTCTCTGCGATTGTCTCTCTTCCTCTCTGCGACTGTCTGTCTTCCTCTCTGCGACTGTCTTTTTCTCTGCAACTGTCTTTCTCTGGCTTTGAAACCACTATAAAAACAAAATTTTCCCCAGTTCAATGCTCCTTTAATCCCGGCCCACAGGGCTTTGGTCATTGTTACAGCGTCCAATTGACGGCGCCGCAGTGGGACTAACGGTGGTCCTTCCTCGCAGTGACGGACTTCAGACGCAGGCGCGATTCAGACAAGCGACGCTCGCGAAGTTCTGTTTGGCTGTCGCGCCGGGAGTCGGTCCCGGGAGATCGCGCCGCGAGATCGCGGCAGCGGCGTCGAGTCTGATGTTTGAATGGTTAATCAGTTTGGCGATGTTCGCCAACTGTGTTTGCCGGGCTTGGGCGTCGAGACGGGTTTCCTGAGCGACGGTGGCGGCGAGGCTGCCCGAGCGTCGATTTCTCGGAAAGTTCCCTCGGGAGAACTTCTCTAAGACCAAGCGCCTCGCCGCATCGCGCCGTGGAGTTCGCTGTGCTGCGTGAATGCACCCGTCATTCCTGCACGTGGGTGCATGAGTCCACTCGTGCGTGTGTGGATATGGTCATGAGGGCTGAGTGAATGAGTGCGTGAGTATGCATGAGTTCGTTTGATTGATTGATCGGTGATTCTAGACGCGTCAATTACTATGGTCATTATTCTCGTAAGTGTAGTGTATGTTTTCCTCGAGAATCGGCAGTGATCTTCCGCCGTTGGATGGCGATATCTGTCGCAGACCTACTGTCGTCTAACAGAGTTTTCCCCAACCAAAAATATCCCAGTAGAGAGGCACCGCTCTAGCCAGGACAAGGTCTAAGCTCCTGACCTGTGTCCTGGATTATGTAGTAGTGTAGTACATGTTAATGTAATTGTGTGTGTGTGTGTGTGTGTGTACGTGAGAGAGGATAGGACAAGGAAGAGGAAGGAAATATCGCGCGCAGTCCGTGGCCCGTTTATTAGGGTACCGTTCAGGTATTCCCCCTGGTTTTGATCGGAGAAACCACGGAAAACTACCGATCAGAGCAGCCGGTCACTAGAATTGACCTCCAGACAGCGACTGAACTCAACCTTGCTATCTAGTCAGTATCGAAAATCCTGGCACCGACGGGATTCGAACCTCGAACTTCCAGACCGAGGCACTGAACTGATTGATTGATTCATGTTTCCGGGCGCATCAACTGCTTTGGTCATTAGTCCCGTTAGTGTAGTGCATGTTTTTTTCTCGGGAGATGGCGGAGATCTTCCCGCTGGATGGCCAGATCCGGCGCCGACCTACCGTGGGGTTTTCCCCCAACGAGGAGTCTCCCACCAGCGGGGCACCGCCCCAGCCGGGACAAGCTCTAAGCTCCCGACCGGTCTCCCGGAATATGTGGTAGTGTAGTGCATGTTAGTGTGTGTGTGTAAGAGGAGTGGACAGGACAAGGAAGAGGAAGGACAGATCGCGCGCGGTCCGTGGCCCGTTTGATACGGCACTGCTCCGGCATTCGCCTGGTGTTGATCGGAGAAACCACGGAAAACTACCGATCAGAGCAGCCGACCACTCGAATTCTCCTCTAAACAGCGACTGAATTGGACCTCCCGGTCAGAGGCGCTGGAATTAAAAACCCCCCCGGGGCAGTGACATCAGTTGATGCACTGACCTACCGCTCCCGGTACACTGAACTGACATCCGTTGTTTCCCTGAGCCACCTCCCCCAGCGCATGGATTAGTAAGAGCGTACGTGAGTGCGTAGGTGCGTGCATAATTACACACACACTCACACGTGAATGCGCGCGTGCACGTGCACAAGCGAGTGCGTGCGTGGGCGTGGTTGCGCGCGCCACAACAATCTGGAAGAGTGCTCGGCGCGCATTACGCCGCGATGAGCGGGGCGTTTTCTCGGAGGGGAATCCCCCAAGTGACCCCCAGGGAGGGGGTTCGTTTAACGGAGATGAGTCAACGCCCCGGAAGAGAGCCGCAATACGCTTCGCAGACGCGATTCGCAGACGTGAGGTAGAGGCAGTGCGCTTTTGATTTGCTATTTTTAGATAGTTGAATAAATGTATCACATTGTGCTGTGAGCATCTCACGTATTTGGTTTTTTAGTAAATTTTCTTTTATTCAAATATTTATTTTATTCAAATTAAAATTATCTTAATTATCATTATTAACATATGTTTATTTATACATTTACGCGAAACCGTCTGTAATTGTAAAATGTAAAATATTTTCTCTATTCAAAATAAGCTGAGGAAATGTGTCGGATTTGAATAATTTATAAGAAACCATCTATAGTCTACACTAAACTCCTAGCTGTGGTGCTGCTCGAGAATGAACGAGCCCTTCTATCATTCCTGTGACAAACAAATTTGAGATGGAAAAAATTGAGGTTTTCTGAAAATTGTATAGAAAGAAATCTGGCTCACTTGCAACGCACGACAGCTAGTAATCAGCAACATACTTTACCATCGTGCATAAAAATTTTGATAATACGTATTTTAGGCCTTAAAACAAGTATTATTGCTTAAGGTGAAAACACGTGGGAATGGTACAAGGCTTCACACATCTTAAAATCTACGTTAATAGAAATTAATGAATGAAAACTTTGATGAATTTGATTTTATCATACTTTAAAATGCTGATATCTCAAATCAAGACAGCTGTGGGTAAGGAGAGTTTTATTGCAACCGCTTTGATAGTTTTTCAGAATGCTACGGTTCCTACGTGTATATCAGTCAGAAGTAGGAGCAGGCTGAGCAGGGAGGGACGCACAATCTGATTTTGCACTAAAACATTTCTGTAGAATTTACATCATCTTGGTTAGTTCAATATTGTTGTACATTTTTGTGGTAAATTTTGTAATAATGTTGTAAATTTTTGAATACACTGTCTCAATACTACATTAAAATCATCAGGTGATTCACACCAACGTAGATAATGAACCAGCTATGAATCACAAAAATGTAGTGTTGGATGAAGATGTTATAATGTATTTATTTACAATTTACTTACGGATATAAAAGTTTTATGAACATATGATAGAAAAAAGCAATTCAGCAAATTAATTTTAACTGCACCATAATGAACTGTGATTTACAGTAATTACAACATACTAATTTACTTTCATCATCTGGTGTGTATGAAAACAAAATCTAATTAATTATGATTGGGTTTCTCTCCCAAAATATAATCAGATGTCTTTTTCAATAATAAACACCACCTTCAAAGTAAATCGTAAAACGTTATTAAAAATATAGTAAAAAGTAGTTCTTCAGAAACATTACAGAAGAGTGGTTGTCATGTATTCTTGTCATTATAGTTCAGGGAAGATATATAAAATATATGTTGAGTCTATTTGACATGATGGATAACATTGCAATTACAATATTTGCCTTTCTTTACCTCCTTCGGTGACCCCACGCGTTTCCTGCGCCGTCATTGTTGAGCAGCTAGGGTCACATCATGGTGGGGGGGGGGGGCAGCGTCGCCTCCGCCGCCGAATGGCCGGCGGGTCGCCGGTCCGCACCCTCGGGCAGGCCGCTGCACTGGCGGTGGCGTCCGGATCTTACGCCGGCCGCAGCGAATACGCCGCCGGATGTAACGGTAGTTTCGCAGTGGCGGTGACGGCGGTGGGGGAAATAGAGGTGGTGGTAGCGGCGGTGGCGCACGTCGTGGTGTCATCGGCGGCGGCGGCGGTGGTGGTGGCGGTCATGATGACAGCGGCGGAGGTGGAGGTGGAGGTGGAGGTGGAAGCGGAGACGGAGGCGGAGGCGGAGGCGGAGGCGGAGGCGAGGCGGGGCGGTGGCGGTGGCGGTGGCGGCGGCGGCGGCGGTGGCGGCGGTGGTGGCGGTCATGGCGACAGCGGCGGAGGCGGAGGCGGAGGCGGAGGCGGTGACGGCGGCGGCGGCGGCGGCGGCGGCGGTGGCGGTGGCGGTGGCGGTGGCGGTGGCGGTGGCGGTGGCGGTGGCGGTGGCGGTGGCGGTGGCGGTGGCGGTGGCGGTGGCGGTGGCGGTGGCGGTGGCGGTGGCGGTGGCGGTGGCGGTGGCGGTGGCGGGGCGGCGGCGGCGGCAGTGGCGGGGCGGGAGCGGGGCAGGGGCGGGGCGGGAGTGGGGCCGGGGCGAGGACGGTAGGGTGGCGGGGGCGGCGACGACGGTGGCGGCAACGGCAGCGGTGGCGGTGGTGGTGCCGGCGGTCGAGCAGGGAGAGTGGCCGTGCGTCTCAATATTCGTCCCTGGGATGAATTATCTGTTTTCTGTGTGACGGCCGCGCATTTGCAATGGAAATGTCGGTTTCAGTTGCTGCCGTCACGAGAACCACCACCGCCACTACGGTTCTTCCTGGCGCATCGTCTTGCATTCACTCCGGCATCGACGTTATTGACATTGTCGCTAGCTTCGCCTTTGTCAACGTCCGTGTTGTAGCCATTATCATTGCCATTCCCCGTCACTGTCTTCTTTACTTTGACCGTCATAGTCATCTTCACTGACTCCAACAGCGTCTTTGACGTCATGCAGTCTCCATATACGCTTCCAAACTTATATCGCCACGAACACTGCAGTGTATTCTTGCAACTCAATATCTATCGCTAGTAAGGTGTCTGCTTCTCCACAGCCACGAACCACCGTCATTTTTTATTTTCGATGCACTTTTTATCTCTCACTTCTGAAGTATCTTCGATTTCATGTTTTCATGTTTCTGCTCTGTTCTAACGGATGCCTTCATTAAGCGCGACTACCGCCAGTGCCTTCACTCGTTCACCTACATCTTTCATCCTTCTCTTCTTTTGTTCTCGTTGCTCCCATATCAGTCTCTCGGCCAGCGCATCGTGCGTCCTTCTGGCTGTCTTCATTAATCCTACATCCCGCGGTGCTCGGTGCCCCGGTTCGGCCGCATCCACTATTTCCATCACGAACCCGCAGTCCATGTTCTCAAAATGAGTTGGTCCTGACCGAAAATGCCGATCGGATTGAAAGGGGATAAGAGAGGGCAAGAAAGAGAGAGGGAATGAAAAGTTACGTGCAACGAACAGAAGCGGAAATGAAATGCAATTCCAGTGGCCTGCTATGGCCTGCTATGCGGCCAGTGACGGTAACAATGAGAAAAGGAAATCAAACTCCCCACACAAGAACGCGAACTGCTGGGGAATTTCAAAGACTTCGTAAATATATTATGAACGTATACTTCACAACGTTTTAAACTAACAAAAAATAAAAGATAATTATTAAAAGACGGTTAAAAAGTGGTTAAAGAGATTTTAAAAGGTGAAAATAATGGTTAAGTTTTTAGCACCCTCAGAAATATGTATTAATATCACCTGTTGTTTGAAAAAAATAGGTTTACAAAGATAAACGACATACGTTTGTAGCTTCCTAGAGATATAAAAGGAATATGATGAAAAATTTGATTTTTCTCTTTTTATGCAACTGAAATGGAAGTGAAATTTAATGTATTAAAGTGTCAGGCAGCCGCTGTTTATTGCACATTACCTCCAATAAAACTGATTTGGACGAAAGTTAAGAAACTTAAAAAAAGAAAATGAATAAATTTATACACCATTTAACACGTTTATTTAATGTGTACTACTTACTTTTTATTGAAGTGGATTTTTTCAATCAGTTTTTGTCGCAAAGAATAACATGTCTTTAAAATTACTTTAAAACCTTATTTCTGAATTTTACACAAACTTACATATGTTCCTTTCCTATGCCTTGAAGGGCCTTGGCCGACAAGCGATTACTCAACCTCTCGGGCATGGGATATCGGGTGCCTGTAGTTAAGACGAAGTCATCCCTTGACCATATACACTGGTCTCCATAACATTAAAACTTACATACACCCTACATAAAACAAAACGCTAATGGCATGGAAGCTCGAAAGTTTTAATATCCATCGTTCTCTACTGAAACGTATACCGTATTCTAATAACAATGTGAAAAGCAATTTTTCAATACACTTCCTCTTCACGAAATTAAATTAAAATTCATCTAACGTACTATTATTACATCACCGCCCAATAATAAATAAATAAATATATAAATCACAGTCTTCGCTTAAGATCAGAGCTGTTATAAAGAATGATAAAATAAATAAACCAAAAAACTTCCAATATTTTTATAATTATATTCAACACCAGTATTCAAACAGATTATTCCAACAACTTGTATGTATACTTAAAGAGAACAATTTATTGTGAATTCATTTTAATTTAGTCAGTAATAAAGTTATGAATCGTAATAAGAATTATTTTAATTAAGTGATTTTATTTAGCTTATCCGTATAATTATATTCAAAATTTCTTCACAAAAAGACATCAAAAAACAAAATAACGACTTTTGTAAAATCAGCAATATGTTTACCGACATTTACTCCACTACTGTACGTAAACTGCCCCTTCCTAATATATTGATGTAAGTTGTTAAGTTCATAATTGTATTATAGATTTTGTAAACTATCATGAGTTCTAAAAAAAATATATTGAACAGTATCTTCAATGGTTAATAAGAAATGCACAATAATTTTATGCTGATGAATGCTGAATAATCTTATAATTGGACAGTAATAGGCTTGTATATACAAAATTTCTACTAGTTGTAATACATGCAAGTTTATATTTCGTATCCTTCACGTAATAAAAACTGACGGCGGCAGGATTTTCGACATTAGCTTTTCAGCTGATCGAATTCAGTCGCTGTCTGGAGGAGAATTCTAGCGGCCGGCTGCTTTGATCGGTAGTTTTCCGTGGTTTCTCCGATCAACACCAGGCGAATGCCGGAGCAGTACCTTACCAAACGGGCCACGGACCGCGCGCTATCTGTCCTTCCTCTTCCTGTCCTATCCTCTTCCCTTTACACACACACACACACACACACACACACTAACATGCCTTCACTACCACATATTCGGGAGCCGGTCGGGCTTAGAGCTTGTCCCGGCTGGGGCGGTGCCCCCCTGGTGGGAAAGTCCTGGTTAGGGGGAAACCCCAGTAGCCGACGGTAGGTCGGCGCCGGATCTCGCCATCCAGTGGGGGAAGGTCACCGCCATCTCCCGAGAAAGAAAAAAAATGCACTACACGAACGGGACTAATGACCAGAGCAGTTGACGTGCCCGGAAACACGAAAAAATCAATCAATCAAAATCAAAAACGTAATAAAAACTGTTTTAACTATTCTGATGTACTTTTTGCACATAACCCTTTTTTCTCGACCTAAATTTTGCACAATTCTTCGACCGCATTGTTTTAATCTGCAATTCATATTTTTAGTCATTTTAAAATAAATATTCAAATATTCTGAAGATTACAAAGAAAGCTTTGGACGGGAGGTCGCCGGGTGAGCCATATCTCTCCGTCGCCGGGCACGTGTGGCGAGGGGTGGCCGCAGAGAAGCGAGGATTCGCGGTGGGGGCGGGGAGGGGGGCGTCGACTAGGCAGGAAGGCGACGCGCCCCAACTCCCAGCCTCCGTTATTTATTGCGGCGTTATGAGGGGCGGCGGGCTGCCAGCTCCGCTCAACCCCGCGCCGTCGCCAGCCGCCCTCTCAAGATCCATCATCCCTGTCATATAACAGCATTCAATGCGTGAGCACTGATTTCAAAACAGCGCTCTAGTACGCCAACAACCTATTGCGCGTTTTGAAATATAGACCCTTTTAAAAATACTCATGTCTTGTTGGTTTTCCCGGTTCGCGTCCAGAAATACATCTGCAGATTTGACGGAAGCCTGGCAGTTCTTTTAATAGCTGAGCAATGAATGTCGTTGTAATGGAGCTCCCTCTAAGTTGTGCGTTGTAACAGACGAAGCAGCATTCTGCAAAAAATGCCACCTGTTTCCTGACCCTTTAAAGCCGCATACAATTTATTTATTTTATGTCTTTGGGTTTCAGGCAGTTTTACAGCATTACGCTACAGGTCTCGAGAAATATTTACTAGAGTGCTGCACGAATGGCGGAGAGAACTTAAATGCCACAGCAGAAACTTTTGTAGTGTGCTTGCACGCACTTAGTCTCGTAAATGGAAGTCAGAAGTTTTCAACGCCTCCTCAGCTCATATGAGTTCAAGTGTTAAATTTTAGAAGAGCTGACAAAAGTAGGAAAAGTGCACATTTATAATTAAACGCAATGCTTTCTTGTATTTTTTAAAAAATTTGGTTCGTTTACGTTGTTAGCAATCATTGAATAATTGAAATTTAAAGAATTTTTAATATTAACATGTTAATCTCACTTTCGTATCTCAATATCGTGTTTTCCAATTATGAAAATATCAGTACAAAACATTTTAAAGAATACTTGTTAAGAAGCTCTTTGAAGAATTCAAAAGTATCTGATTGATATAAGAGAAATCGAAATGCAAATTTTGAGTTATGCTCCATTAATTTAACACTAATCAGTTTCAGCTCTAGGGCACTAAAATAATATTTTTTCAGTCTCGTAACGGATTTTGCAATACCATATTCGATATATCTCAATACATTACAAGGTATAATTTGGATATTAGCATAAAACAAGAGCAAAGAAGTGATAAACATCTTCTGAAATCGTTAAATTCAGGCACTTCAACGCTCAAAGTTTGTGTATAAAATAATGAAAAAAGAGAGAAAATTATATTCTTAAATACTCTGCTTCATTTCGTTAAGGAATAGCGATAAGATGAAATTAATTGAAACGTCTAACGTCACACGAAACCTAAAAAGATTTTCTGCAGACTGCATGACGAACTTTATCATTCATCGTGATAGAGCATTCACTCACGTTGCTTTAGCGGCTTCAGAATTCCAGTAATCGCCTACCTGCTGTACGAGTAAGAGTTGGCATGCCAACATGAAAAAATGCAATTTTCCTCGTACAAAAATCGAGTCATGAGAATCATTTTAGTTTAGAGATTTTACCACAACGGATTTAACTCTAAGTCGTACGTACCTGCTTGTTTCCATTGTCTGCAGTTCTTATTTGATTCTTCGGGATTACAAATATATCAGCTTACAGTTCCATTTATATTTTTGAAATTTAGAATTCATTTTTATATCCCCATAGGAAGACAATATTTTAATTTCATAACGTAAACCAATTATAAACTTTCTAAACGTATAGATATTACACACTTTGTAAAAAGAATTACAAAAATATATCCAAACGCATTCACTAGCTAATAGATATTTTATCGGTCGCAATTCATTTTTTTTCTTTTTTTTTTTTTCCAACGGGGAGTAAGATTTGAACCATTCCACAGATGTACTTTAGCTTCATTGTGTTTCTTGTTACAAAATTGCTGAAAACTCTATTTAATAAAGCACCCCATCTTCACAGGGCAGAAAGTTAATTTTCTTGAAGAGCTTCCTTTCATCTTCATTCTCGCTCCCCGCAGTCATTCGATCGTCTCCTCTCCGTGGTTCCTCTTCGCTGGGCGAGCACGGCGCGTCGTCCACGAACCGTGGCCGGCCGTCAGCCCCCCGCTCCGGATGTCCTCTTCGGGTGGGCGACCAGCCGCCGCCGCCGCCAGCAGCAGCAGCAGCCACCGGAGGGAGTCCCTGGGGAACGCCTGCTCCCGCGAAACTCACGCACGCACGCACGCGTTCGAACGCACTGGCGCGCATCGAGAGCGATCGGAGGGCGCGGCAGTTGCGACGGGCGAAGCGCCTTCGCCCCTCCCACGCCGCCCACGCCTCCGTTTCTCTTGTTCCGGTAGTTGGTTAGTTGGTTTGTTAGTGATTCCGGACGCGTCAACTAATGAAATCATTAATCCCGTAAGTGTAGTGCATCATTTTTTCATCAAAAGAGGGCAGTGATCTTCCCCCGCTGGATGACAAGATCCGGCGCCGACCTACGTCGGTTTCCTTCAACCAGGTAACTCCCACCAGCGGGACACCACCCTTATCCCGTACAAGCTCTGACCTGCCGATCTGTCTCCCGGTCTGTGTGGTAGTGTAGTGTCTCTTAGTGTGTATGTGTAAGGGGTGAGGATAGGACAAGGAAGAGGAAGGAAAGATCACGCGCTGTCCGTGACCCGTTTGTTAGAGTACTGCTCCGGCATTCGCCTGGTGTTACTCCGGTGGTCGACCCTCCCCTCGCTATCTTCCTGCCGTGGCAGCGTGTCCCCGCCCCTTGCCATCCGCACGGCGGACCGTCACCGACGCCGAAGCCACCGCTGCCGCCAGCGGCCGCAGACCGCCGCGGGGGCGGCCGGCGCGGCGCGGCGCCACAGCCCGGGGCGCCGCGCCGCGGGCAGCGAGCGTGCCTTTGCCGCCGCCGCCGCCGCCGCCGCCGCCGGCCGTGACCCAAACACGGTGCACGCGACTGCCGCGCCGCCCCGCTGGCTGCCACCGCCACCGCCACCGCCACCGCCGCCGCCGCTTCTGTTGCCACCGCCGCCGTCGCTGTTGGCGTCCTGGCCGTTCGCCCTCCCGCCGCCCCGCCGCCGCCGCCGTCGCCGCCGCCGTCGCCGCCGCCGCTGCCGTCGCCGCCGCCGCCGCCGCCGTCGCTGCTGGCGTCCTGGCCGTTCGCCCTCCGCCGCCTCCACCGCCACCGCGGGGCCCGCGGACGTGTCTGGCGACCGCGCCGCCTCGCGGACGTGACCTCGTGGCCACGCCGCCGCAGCCCCGCCCCCCCCTCCCGCCGCCGCCGGCCGGCCGCTGCCCGCCCCAGAGCGCTCTCCTGCGTTTCCGTCGCAGGCCGCCCTCCCCGGGGCGCCGGCGACCGCGCGACGTGGCGATTCCGGCCACTGCCGGCTGCGTTAGCGTAAACGGCAGCGTCTCCGCTCCGTTGCTCCGGCCGGCGCTCACTGCGGCCAGCCCCTGGCAAGCGCCTACGTACATGTGGAATGATCTGGATTGCACTTGCTGTTTTCACCTTAAACTCAATCGAAAAACCAAATTACTTCGACCGAAACTATCACACCCATAAAATTCGAACAAAGAAACAAAATTCAGATCTTGGGAAGTTTTTCTTTTGTAACAGAAAAATTAGAGATTGGAACAGTTTGCCCGCAGAAATTTTCAAAGCTTTTCCTTTATGCGTGTGTAAAACATATTCTTCTCTTTCTTTGAAATTTATTTCTTCCTGCTCAGCATACGTGCTTTTCAGGAGTTGTAAACATTTGCAGCGTGACGTCAACGTATCGGTATTCATCCTTGAAGAAGCTAGCAGATATCGTTATGCTAAGACGAATATTCCTCTTCCACTATTTCCAATGATCAATCCATATTGATAATAACGATGGCTTAAGAACCAGGACATGAATTGCGACTATGTCTGTATATCGTAGATGTGCAGTTTGGGAAACTTCTGAGTAAGATGCAATCGTGAGCTCAAACAGCGCACTCATACTTGGTCGGAGATATTTATTGCTTATTTATCCTTGAAAATAGATTTTACTACATGGGAGTTTTTGTTGTTTTTTTCTCCTTTCAAAATTCAACATTTAAGTAGTATATGACTTAGTGTAGGGATTACAGAATTTTGAAAATGTGACACAATTCACTTTTCCCCATAGCACGTCATACGCAGTTTTTAACTGTTTTTGACGTAAAATAAATAAATAAATAGATATTGCAGTATCAGGCTTTTCGTGGTATTTGTCATTATAGTTTCCGGCATATTCACGGTGGTGTCAAGTGGAACATGGAAGAGAATAGCTAAAATACGTTCCGAAAACATGGAAACATGTCATTACTGCTTTTTGAACACAAACAATAAATTGCAACAAAAACATATTTTCATCTACGCTACTAATTGTTTGCATTGATCAATATTAGATTGTCTCCCAAATTAAAAATTACATTTTTGATCTTTCATATTAAAACATTCTTGAACTACAGCAAAAATTAATTAGAATATTTTTAGGTAAACATCAGAGCATCCTTATTATGATAATTGTATTACAAAAAGTATTTATTTTCATGTACGTGTCTCTTTCTATATTTTTGGAAAAGAAAACATCACAAAAGTCCAGGTATTTTTGAAATACACACGTAGTTTCTGACCATGAAAAGGCATGAAAAATAGAAAGCTGTCAGAGCTTGCTGTGTAACTGAAATTCCACACTCAGGAGAATTTTAAAGCAGAATGTACTTCCTGAAAGACTTTCAAATTTCGTAATGGAACCCCAAAACAGACTCGTCTTTATGCAGCATGAATATAACTGCAGGTAAAGCTCAAAGGAAACCGTATATGGTCGTTCTTTTCAGTGAAATACATTGCGGCTAACAAAAATTCGAGGGTTACTCTTATCATACAAAACGCAAGATACAAGAAAAGAAAAACAAATATTCATATTCATTAAGTTATTCACAAAGAAACCTATACATTTCGATTTGTTTTGATACATTACTTCTATGGAAAACTTTTGAGAGAGATCCAATTTCAGTGTGTTCTGATATTGCTTTTCAAATGGAGAAATCCTTATGACAAAATATTATTCCTGATTTCCCAAGGAGAAACATTAATCTCAACTCTGTGTGAATTTACTATACTAGAAAATGTCTTAATTTATTATTTTCAAAAATTCAAATCCCAGTTTTGTATATAAATATTGCACTTTTCCGACCTCATATTGTTTACATTTTTATAACTTTAAGAACGAATATCCCTATGTTATAAAGGTAAACCTTGGAGTTAAAGAATAAATGATTCATATTAGTATTTTATTTGGCAAGAAATCTAAGTAAGATTTTACAAAAGATACCGAAAATGAAGCCGCCCATAAATTAAAATACATTCAGTGAATAATACAATTTTTTATTCTACTTTCGAATTGCTATCATTAAAAACAGAAATGCACTATTCTAAGAGTGGCGGAAGGGGTGTAGAATAGTATACGTGTATTAGATTAAAAAGGGCATCGAATTTTTGTTTAGTAAAATGAACTAAATAAACAACCAGAAGTCCAAGAAGAATATATATGGGGCAAATGCAATTGAAAGTTCGTTTACTGTATAAGAGGACTAGTATGTGAATGAAAACATTATAAATATTTTTATGAAGCAAAAAAGTAAGTTGAAGAAACTGGTGCCCGAGTGATTGTTGAGAACTGTCTCAAAAATCATTAAAA